>JAKOOJ010000012.1:4027500-4245518 GCA_022577455.1 Arizona elegans | reverse complement strand
TCACCTCCTTCTCTTCCTTCTTCTCCGCCTCCTCCACCACCTCCTCCTCCTTCCCCCTGCCTCCTTCTTCCTCCTCCTCCATCTCCTCCTCCTCCCTCCCTTCTCCTCCTTCACTTCCTCCTCCTCCACCTCCTCCTTCTCTTCCTCCTCCTCCCCCTCTTCCTCCTTCTCCTCCGCCTCCACTCCTCTCCTCCTCCTTCACTTCCTCGCCTCCGTCCTCCACTTCCTCCTTCATTTCTTATCCTCCTCCTCCGTCTCTTCTCCTCCACCACGCCTTCTCTCCTCCTCACTTCCTCTTCTTCCCTCCTTCACCTCCTTCTCCTCCACCACTCCTTCTTCTCCTTCTCCTCCTCCTTCCTCCTCACTTCCTTCTTCTTCTCTCCCTTCCTTCTCCTCCACCCCCCACCTCCTTCTCCTCCTTCTCCACCCTCCTTCTCCTCCTTCTTCCTCCTTCACCTTCCTTCTTCTCTTCTCCCTCCTCCACCTCCTTCTTCTCCTTCGCCTCCGCCTCCTCCTCCACCTCCCCTTCTCTTCCTCCTCCTCCTCCTTCTCCTCCTTCTCTTCTTCCTCCTCCTCCTCCACCTCCTCTTCGTCCTCCTTCTTCTCTTCCTTCAATTCCTTCTCCTCCTCCTCCTCCTTCACCTCCTTCTCCTCCTCCTTCACCTCCTCCTTCTCCTCTCCCCTCCTCCTTCTCCTCCTCCTCCTTCTCTTCTTCCTCCTCCTCCACCACCTCCTCCTCCTTCTCCTCTTCCTCCTTCTCCCTCCTCCACCTCCTTCTCCTCCTTCACTTCCTTCTCCTCCTCCTCCACCTCCTCCTTCATTTCTTATCCTCCTCCTCCTTCACTTCTTCTCCACCACCACTTTCCTCCTCCTCCTTCTCCTCCTCCTCCACCTCCTTCACTTCCTTCTCTCTTCCTCCTCCTTCACCTCCTCCACCTCCTTCTTCTCCTCTCTTCCTCCTCCTCCACCACCTCCTTCTCCTCCTCCTTCACTTCCTTCTTCTTCTCCACCTCCTTCACCTCCTTCACCTCCTTCTCCTCCACCACCTCCTTCTCCTCCTCCACCTCCTCCTCCTTCACTTCCTTCTCCTCCTCCTCCTTCACCTCCTCCTCCTTCTCTTCCTCCACCTCCTTCTTCTCTTCCTCCTTCTCCTCCTCCCCCTCTCCTCCACCTCCTTCTCCTCCTCTGTCAGGGCATCAATTAATCCCATGTTTGGCTCTGGGAAAAATCACCCCTGGTTTAGAGGAGATGGATCGTGGCTTATTCCAAGTTGCAATATTCTGATAAAGAAAACGCGAAGGAAAGTTTCTAATAAAACTCATTTATTTGTTATAAAGAAAATAAAACACCTCACTAACTAAGAAAAAGTTAATTGTTACATTTTGGGCAAGCGAGATCTCCTGCCGGTCCAGCCGGACCTCTGGCAAGAGAACAAAGGGAAAAAATGTGTGAAGCAAGTGAAGGAATGCGGACATGCGTAGTAAAGTACTGATAAGGAACTTGGCAAACTACAGTAAGTCTATTAGTCCAAAAATAATGAAGCTCAGCTGGGAAATAAAAAAACGCTGTGACATTCCCCTTCTTTTGCCAGTTGAGCGAATATCAGTACATCATCAAATAAGGCACATCTTCTTACGCAGATACTCGTGTTGAGCTGCTGGGAGTGGTTTGTTGAGCATATCAGCAATTTGATCATGTGTAGATACATATTGCATTTTGACAAAACCTTTTTTCACTAAATGTTTTATGTTTTGATAACGGATGTCAATGTGTCTGGACCTAGAACCTGTGAAATGAGATTCAGAAATATAAACCACCGATTCATTGTCTTCCATCACGGTGATCGGTCGGATCGGGTGTGTCCAGATATCTGTGACTAAAGCATCAAACCAAGTTAGAGAATTACATGCATCTGAAACACAAGCATATTCAGCTTCAGTAGATGAACAAGAAACAAAATTCTGTTTACGTACTTGCCAATAAACAGGACATCCATTTAAGAACATCATATAACCTGAAGTACTTTTACGTGATTTCTTATCACTTGCCCAATCAGAATCTGCATAACAACATAATTCTGCATAATCAGTATGTGTTGGTTCTAACAATAACTTCAAATGTTTGGTGTATTTTAGGTATCTCAATAATTTCTTAATACATGTCCAATGAAACTGTTTTGCCTTACCTACGTGTCGTGATAAGAGATTAACACTAAGTGCAATGTCGGGTCTGGTCCAACTACTAATGTATAACAGTGACCCAATGACTGAACGATAAAGTGTTTGATCCTCGAACTCAGGACTTTCTTCTTGTGTCAAGTTGTGAAAATCTGTTTGCATGGGTGTCTTTGTTGTGTTAGCATCTTTCATGTTGCAATGATGCAAAATTTGTTCAATTTTATCTTCGTGTGAAAGACTAAACCCCTTCTGTGTTTTTTCAATCTGAACACCTAAATAAGTGCTAATGTGACCTAATGATTTCAATGTGAAGTATCTCTGCAAAGCTTTGGCAAAAATTTCACTCATTTGCTTATTTGGACCAATATAAACAATATCATCAACATAAACAAGAACTATCTCATATGCATTGTTAGATCTTTTTGTGAACACGCACTCATCAGTTTCGGACTTAATAAAGCCCATTGAATTTAGTTTGTCAATAAGACATAAGTACCACATTAAACCAGATTGTTTCAGACCATAAAGACTTTTGTTTAGGAACCAGGTATCCCCTTCTTGCTGTCGGAATCCTGGAGGACTTCTCACGTAGATCTCTTCATCTAGGTCTGCATGTAGATAAGCCGTGTCAACATCAAACTGGAAAACTTCTAAACCAAGGATAGTTGCAGTTGCTAAAGCAATTTTTACACTCTCAGTTCTGACTGTCGGTGAGTAGGTATTTGTGTAGTCCTCAGGATAACGTTGAGCGAAACCCTGAGCTACAAGTCTGGCTTTGTACAATGACTCACCATTTGGTTTCTTTTTGATTCTGTAGACCCATCGAGTGCCAATGACCTTTTTGTTTGCTGGAGGTTTTGCAGGTGTAAATACTTTAAGTTTCTTTAAACTGTCCATTTCAACCTGCATTGCTTCATACCATTTGTCTTGCTCTGAATCAGGGAGCTGCTTGATTTGTGTGAAATTATCAGGTGGAAGTGTAACATTGCAAATCAAAGGCAAGGGTGCTTTTGTCAGTTGCCAAGAATATCGTTGTGGAGGGATTCCTTTTGTGACCCTCTTGGAACGTCTTGGAACAACTGTCCAATCTTCTTCTGCTTCGTCCTCGTCCTCACTTTCGTCACTAGCATCAGCTTGCGAAGACGGAACATCGGGTTGAGGAGAATTAGTGGAATCTTGATCATCAATCTGCGTAGCATCAGCGGTATCATCTCTGGGAAAATAAACTCCAGGATCATTGGAATGAATCCTGGACCAGTCAATATCTTCTTCAAAATTAGCAGATTGGGAAATCACAATTGCATGTTTAGAGTCAATAAATTTGCTCCACTTTGAATTATCATCAATACCCATAAATCTCAGTCTCTTTGCTGTTGGATCTCCTTTTCTTCTTTGAGCTAAGGGAATGTTCACCATAGCGTATGAACCAAAAATATGGATGTTTTTAAGATCGGGCTTGTAGCCATATAACATGAAGAAAGGAGTCTGATTTATTACACTGCTCCAAGTACGGTTTACAATGTAATTTGCATACTTGATAGCTTCACCCCAGTATATCATATCAAGGTTGGCGTCTTCTAGGAGACAACACATCATGGTTTGCAGTACCTCTCCGTTGTGAGCCGGTGTGTAAGGGGCCGAAGTCTGATGAATAATTCCATTCTTACGCATCCAGTCCTGGAAACGCTGAGACATGAATTCGGCACCACGATCACTCTGGATTCTGGCGATGCGAACTTGGTGTTGGGTAGAAACAAGGGTTGCAAAGTCTTTAAAGATCTGAAAAGTCTCTGATTTTTCTTTCATAGGATATACATATCCATATCTAGAGTAATTATCAACAATTGTTAGAAAATATTTTCTACCACCAAATGATGGCGGGAAAGGACCAACTATGTCAATGTGAACCAAATCAAAAATGCGTGTTGACAGGTGTGTAGCGCGTTTGGGAATGGCTGCTGCTTTGGATTTGGCCTTTTTGCATACAGCACAATCCAAAAACACCTTACACCCCTTTAGATCCAAACCTTTTGCGAACTCCGGCATCTTCCTAAGAACACGGAAACTGGCATGCCCCAATCTTCTATGCCATTTATGGATACACCTGGAATGCAAAGGTTTACCAGTTAGTGAATTCTCAACACTAACATTTTTATGCGGAACCTCAGGCTTGCTCTGAGCAACCTGTTTACCAATTCTATTTTTGTTGGCTTTAGGAGCCTTAGGGATAGCAACAGGATCTCTCTCTGGAGCATCTCTATCTGGGCCTGCGCTCTCCCTTTTTGGAGTTTGCATACTTGCCTGTGTTTGTGGTTTAGGCTTTGGCTTTAAGTAATAAACACCACCAATTAATATGGTTTCAGCAACAATATCTCCATCTTTAACTATGTAACTTGCTTTTTCAAGGTGGTGAACTTGGAACTTTAACATTCTAGACAAGTGACACTGACTAAGCAAATTACTGGTTGCTGTTGGTATGTAATAAACATCAGGAATGAATGCATCGAGCTCTTCAACATAAACAGTTCCTTTTCCTTTGACCTGACAAGGATGATTGGAAAAAGAGTAAAGTTCACGTAGTTCTGGTTCAGGTTCATGCATCTCTGTGAAAAGTTCCTTTCTGTAGGTAACATGCAATGCTGCACCACTGTCCAAAGTCTACAGGAGTTGTCTGTAGTACTCTGGTTGAAGTTGTGGATCATTGGTTAAAGCCAATGTGGCGAGTGGAGTTTGTGGATCACGCCGGGGACCATGACGACCTTGTCTTCTGCCTCTGCCTCTGGAATCTGTTCCTCTGGGCTGGTACATGACGGGAGCTGGAACTCGTTGGGGACAATCCCGGGTGGCATGTCCCACACGGTTGCATCTTGGCATCCTTGGAGCGTAGGTCCTTCCTCGGAAGGGGCGCCTAGCTGGAGCTCTTGATGCGGGTGGTCCTCTCAAGTGTGGTGTGGCCAACATGAATGCCTCTTCTTCAATTAAAAGTCTACAGACATTGTCCACTGTGCGTTGAGCAATTGGGACTTGGTTAATTTTTGTAACAGCATCTTTCCATTCATAATTCAAAGAGTTAATAATGATGCTGATCATTTGAATATCTTCAATGTTATGGCCTCTTTCTCTCAATTCTGTTCTCAGACCTTTCAGTTTGGTCAAATGTCCTCCAATTTGTTCACCGGGTTTCAATCTCGAACCGTGGAGTTCAGACATTTTTAGTTTTGACTCACCAGTTAGTGGACAGACAGAAAATGCCTGGTAAGGAGCCTGCACTTGGTATGCTGGCTGTGCTGGCAGAAATGCCTGTGGTATTTGCTGTGCCTGTTGTGGACCTAAAAATGGTCTTGGTTATGCCATTGGAGGTGGACCAGGAGGTGGCCCTATTTGCACTTGTGGCTGGGGCACATATGCAGGCATTTGTAGCTGCTGTGGCTGATGCATTGGAATCTGCTGTATTCCAGTTGCCATTTGTGCTTGAGCTGCAATATTGGCATGACCTGCTGGAGATGCAGTCATTTGCCTTTGCTTCATAAAGCGTGCCTGTGTTTCTTCTAAAAAGACACCAACACCACCAGGGGGTGTTTGAGTTCGGGCCTGTGGAAACACTTGTGGCATTTCAGCTTCCTGTAGTAAATTACTTTTGCCAGCAGATGGTGCTGCACCTTTAGTTTCGGGCAGCTTTGCACTTACAAGGAATGATTGCGTGGCAGGTTTATATGTAACTTGATCAGGGAGACTTTCATGTGACGTATGCAGGGCCCTCTGTCTTAATTGGCCTGACACAGAATCCACCAGGGGGAGTGTCTTTGGCTCCGAGGAAGAAGACAATATGGTGCTTTTTGAAAATCTTAAGTTATCTCCCTTATCTTGCTCAAGCATAGATATAGCCATTTTTGCCTGGGATAGCTGCTGTTCATAGAGTTTTATACGGTCACGAAAGGCTTTCATAGCCAGGTCATCCAGGGTGAACTTAGAGCTTCGAGGAGAATAATGAATTGTTTCTCTCTCTGTGTGGGAGGAATTTTGCTCAGCAGTTTGCTTTAGCCTTGCACCGAGCGTTACAAATTCAGAAGGTTCTCGGGAGACAGGTTGAGAGCTGGCATAATTAGAAGGGGGAGTTACTGACCTCAGTCGTAGTGCTTCTCCTTCAAAAACAGCTTCTGTCTTATCTGTCTCCATTTCTGTTCCCACGGCTTTTTGTTGTTCCAGGCGTGTGGCTGTAGTAAGGGGCTGGAAATCTGAAAATCTCCTGTCTGCCACCTCTTCGTTGGAAAGATCAATCAAATCATTTACGAAGAGTGGTCTTAGTTTCATTTTGCCTTTTTTCTTCTGTTTCGGCATTTTAGCAAAAATAATTAGCGTACCTCAGTAGCTAAAAACTAATTGCCTATGCGCTCTTATCAGAAATAACAAAACAAGGAAAAAGCCATAAATCAACCATCCTCTGCTACCAGATGTCAGGGCATCAATTAATCCCATGTTTGGCTCTGGGAAAAATCACCCTGGTTTAGAGGAGATGGATCGTGGCTTATTCCAAGTTGCAATATTCTGATAAAGAAAACGCGAAGGAAAGTTTCTAATAAAACTCATTTATTTGTTATAAAGAAAATAAAACACCTCACTAACTAAGAAAAAGTTAATTGTTACATTTTGGCAAGCGAGATCTCCTGCCGGTCCAGCCGGACCTCTGGCAAGAGAACAAAGGAAAAAATGTGTGAAGCAAGTGAAGGAATGCGGACATGCGTAGTAAAGTACTGATAAGGAACTTGGCAAACTACAGTAAGTCTATTAGTCCAAAAATAATGAAGCTCAGCTGGGAAATAAAAAAACGCTGTGACATCCTCTTCCTCCTCCTTCACCTCCTCCTCCTCCTCCACCTCCTCCTTCTTCTCTTCCTTCACTTCCTTCTTCTCCTTTTCCTCCTTCACCTCCTCCACTTCCTTCTTCTCCTTCTCCTCCTCCTTCTCCTCCTCCACCTCCTCCTTCTCTTCCTCCTCCTCCTCCTCCCTCCTCCCCCTCTCCCATCCTCCTCCTCCATCTCCTCTTTCTCTTCTTCCTCCTCCTCCACCACCTCCTTCTCCTCCTCCACCTCCTTCTCCTCCTTCACTTCCTTCTTCTCCTCCTCCTCCTTCACCTCCTCCACCTCCTTCTTCTCCTTCTCTTCCTCCTCCTCCTCCACCTCCTCCTTCTCTTCCTCCTCCTCCTCCTTCTCTTCCTCCTTTCCCTCCTCCTCCTCTTCCTCCTCCTTCATCTCCTTCTTCTCCTCCACCTCCACCTCCTCCTTCTCTTCCTCCTCCTCCCCTCCTCCTCCCCTCCTTCTCCATCTCCTCTTTCTCTTCCTCCTCCTCCACCACCTCCTTCTCCTCCTCCTCCTTCACCTCCTCCTTCTTCTCCTCCCCTCTCCTCCTCCATCTCCTCCTCCTCCATTTTTAAAAGAAAACCGAGGTACGTGATCCTTTCAAGTTTTTCTAAGTGGTTTTTCTTCCGAATTTATCAGTGGTAAATTAATTAATTAATTAATTAATTAATTAATTAATTAATTAATATCCCGCCCTTCTCCCGAAGGGACTCAGGGCGGTGAACAGCCGAGAATTAGGGGAAGGGGGAGGGGAGGCTGGGCTAGGTGGGATCCCTGACGATCTCCTCCGCCTCTTCCTGGCTTAGCTGAGGGTTTCCCGTGGCTTCCCTCCGGATATGGGGTGCCTGTCTGTCACCCCCAAGTCTTCCCCGGCTGCGGGACTGCCCCTCCCCTCTTCTCAGCCAGCGGAGAAACTCTTCCCACGGCAGAAATCTTCATCTGTGAAAGCAACGGGGGGGGGGGAGTAGAGGGGGAGGGGTGTCCCGGCCAGATGCTTCAGCCCCAGAGGAGGAATCGGGGCTCTGAATTGGGGGGGGGAAGGAAACCCTTCTTTGACTTTTGAGATGGGAGGGGCCAGAACGAGCGGAAGGACCAATGGGAAATCTCCCTTCTCTAGCGTCATCGGGCTCCAGGCAGAGTCCTTTGTGACGTCACCTAAAGGAGATGGGAGAGTTTGGCGCAGAGAGCGAAACTGAAAGTGGGTGGGGGGTCCCTTCAGTCTTGGGGGGCTGCAGCTCAAGGGGGAGTCATGGCAGGCCCAGAAGGGACCCTCCACTTTCTTTGCCCTCTTCCCGCTTCTCAGCTAGGGATCCCCGCTCCCCCACTTATTTCCCCTCCCCTCATTCAGATAAACAACAGCCGCTCTTCAACCAAAACCGACCTTCCACTTGCGGTGGGCAGAAAACCCCACAGGGCTGGAGGTACACGCACCCCTCCGGCAGCCCCTTTGCCAGAAAGGGAGCAAAAGGCGGACGCTTCCGGGAGGGGGCGGGGAGGGCAAGAGGAACCCTATACTCCTGTCCAGGGCTGACATGAAACCCCCCTTGAGCTGCAGCCCCCCAAGACCGGAAATCTTCCCCCTCCCCCTTTCTCCGCTTCTCTTCTGCGCCGAACTCTCTCCTCCATCGGGTGAAGTCAAGGGGGATTCTGCCCGGAGGCCGATGACACTACAGGAAGGAGAATTCTCATTGGTCCTTCCGCTTCTCTGGGCCCTCCCAATTCCGAAGTTCGATGAAAACCCCTCCCCCTCCCATCCAGACCCCCGATTCCGCCTCTGGGGCTGGGAGCCTCCGCGTCCTTCTCTTTGCGGGCGCTTGTGGGGCAGCATCCATGGGGTCTTCTGGGCTCCCCCTGCTGCTGCTGGTGGGGGCGCTGGCCCGGATGCCCGGAAGCGAAGGGGGGAAGAAGACCCCCGGTAAGGAGGGGGTCGTCGCGGGGAGGAGAGGGGCTGGGCGGGACCGTCAATGCTCCTGGGGAAAGAGGGGGAAGAAAGGGGCTGAGGGACCCCAGTAATGGGAAAGGGGTCGAAGGAAAAAGAGAGGCTCAGAAACCTCGATCTCCGCGTGGTCTCCGCTCCCTGCCTCGCCCCACTTCGCCCAGAGGGAGGAAGAGGGGTCGGCGTCTCCCTTTGTTGTGACTACGGTGGGGAGGGGGTCGTGGGAAAGCGGCCGAACCGAGATGGGACGTAGTCGAACCTCCCTCGCTCCCGTTCACGTAAATCGGTGGGAGCTTCCTGGCCCCGCATTTTGCCCGAATACGGAGCCCACAAAGTCAGTTGCACCTGAAGAGGAAGGCATTGGAGAGCGAAAGAGGGAAACTGAGGCATTTTCGGACCTGACTCCACAAATGCCCCCCAAAATATAAGAAAAAGAACTTTTGCAGCTTCAAAAACGTCGGGTTTTTTTTCTTTTTCTTGAGGCTGTGAAAGTCAGGCAAGATTTGAGCCTCGATCCATTCTGGGGGACCCTCTGAATTTGGGGAGAAGACCAAGATTCCCCCACCCCGTAACCCCCCATTGCCCGATCAGTACCTGGGGGGAGGGGGAGCCACAGGGGGGAACTGATGAATGGGGGGAGTTCTGAGTTGCTCCCCGTAATTGGCTCTCCAAATTTATCCCTATTGTGAAAGGGGGTGGAGGCCCTCCCTTTGAGATGGTATTGGGGGGCTATTTAGGGAGGGGGAGAGGAGAGAGCCCCGATTCTACCCCAAATCCTAGAAGAGCTGAAGATTCTGGGAAACCCCAGAAGGAGCAGTCCGGATGTCCTCATTTCCCCTCTCCATACCCCCCCCCCAAAGGAAAAGAGAGAGAGGGAGGCATATTTGCTTTTATCTATGTATATTATATTTTTAGGGTGCCCTAAAAATATAATATACATAGTCTGAAATGTAGAAATGTCTGAAATGGTCTGAAGGGTTTCCTGCTTGAGGAAGGGGTCGGACTAGAAAACCTCCAAGGTCCCTTCCGTTAATCTGTTCCATGATGTGACTCTGGGCAGTTTACAGATTATAATTGAAAACAAAATATATTACAATATTTTAATGCATATATTTTAGTAGATAAATTTAATAGATAAAATATAAAATTGTGCAATTTTTTTTTACCTCCAGCCCAGAGTGTTTGCAGTGGTTTCTTCACCCCCTCCCACATCCTTCCTGCCGCTTTGAGGGGGGGCACAAAGACGCCCCAGCAGGATCCAAAGTTCCCGGCTGAGAGGAGCTCTGCTGGTCCAGTTGAACTTCTGCCTGCCTTTGTCCACCCTGGGAGGAAGGAGGGGGGCACAGCAGGATAGAACCCCCCCACTTTCCCCTCTTTTCATCCCCCTCCGGACCCCCAGCAAGTTCCCCTTCCCCTGGGACCCCCCAAATTTCCCCCCTCCCTCCAGGGAGCGTCTTCCATCAGTCTCTCGCAGCAGCTCTCCCCCTCCCACTTTGCGCCTGAGTCCCTGCTTCTCCTCTACTGGCGGCTGGGAACGATGGGCCCTGGAGTCCGTCCTGACGGGCCTTCCTTCCCTTCCTCTTTCCATGCAGCCCACTCCGACCCAGGCACTGGGGAGAGAGATCGCGAGAGGTGCCCAGCTGCGACCCACACTTTGGCTACAGTCGTGAAACTGGGGGATCCCTCTCCGTCCTCCTGGGGGGAGGGAATATGGGGAGAAAGGAGAAGGAGGAGGCCACGCAGAGATCGAGGTTGTTGGAGGCTCTGGAGACCCAGCAGCTTTCTTCCCGCCTCCGGGGGTCCCTCCCTCCCAGTCCCCTCCTCCTCCGCTGAGCTCCCTCCTTACCGGGGGTCTCCTTCCCCCCTTCGCTTCCGGGGATCCGGTCCAGCCCCCCCACCAGCAGCCTCAGGGGGAGCCCAGCAAAAGCCATGGAGGCTGCCCCACAAGCGCCCCCAAAGGGGAGGAGAAAGACGAAGATGCTCCCAGAGTTCCAGCCCCAGAGGCGGAATCGGTGGGTCTGGATTGGGGGAGAGTGGGCGTTTTCCTCGGACTTCGGAATTGGGAGTGCCCAGAAAGAGCAAGAGGACCAATGGGAAGTCTCCCTTCTGCAAGCGTCATCGGTCTCCGGATAGAGTCTCTCTTGACTTCACCTGATGGAAGAGCTAGTTCCGAGCAGACAGAGAAGCGGAGGAAGTGGGAGGGGAATGAATTCAGTCTTGGGGTCTTTCTTTCTTTCTTTCTTTCCTTCCTTTCTTTTTTCTTTCCTTTTTCCCCTCCCTCCCTTCTACTTTCTTGAACTCCGTGGGAGGAAAAGCTCTCCTAGCCTCTCTCTGAATTGAAGGAGTATAAACTATGACAATATATATATATATATATATATATATAACGAGTCAATCTTTATCCGGGAGAATCTTAATAAATAAGTAAATGAAAGGGGGTCCCGGCATTTCCGTCCCCGAGAAGCCCCCCTCCCCCCGACTCACCTCTCCTGCCAATGACAGAATTCCTGTGGAGACCCTCGTGGTTATATCGGCAATAAGGAAATAAGGGGGGGGGGGGGCGGGAAGCGGGAATCCCTGGCTGAGAAGCGGGAAGAGGGCAAAGAAAGTGGAGGGTCCCTTCTGGGCCTGCCATGACCCCCCCCTTGAGCTGCAGCCCCCACCCCAAGACTGAACGGATCGCCCCTCCCACTTTCTCCGCTGGTCTCTGCCCCGAACCTGCTCCTTCAGGTGAAGTCACAAAGGCCCTCCCCCTCTACCCCCCCCCCCGGTTCCTTTCACAGATGAAGATTTCTGCCGTGGGAAGAGTTTCTGCGCTGGCTGAGAAGAGGGGAGGGGCAGCCCCGCAGCCGGGGAAGACTTGGGGGTGACAGACAGGCACCCCATATCCGGAGGGAAGCCACGGGAAACCCTCAGCTAAGCCAGGAAGAGGCGGAGGAGATCGTCAGGGATCCCACCTAGCCCAGCCTCCCCTCCCCCTTCCTGCGGGAATCCTCCGCTCGGCTCTCTCGGGAAAGGCGCCGCTTCGCTTTACGGGAGAAAAAGGCGATTTCCCTCCTTGAAACCCGCGTCCCTCTTGCTCGGAACGTCCGGCTCCTTCGAGGTTCTCTCTCTCCCTCTCCCTCTCCCTCTCTCGGAGAACTTCGATAGGGGTTGGACTAGATGACCTCCAAGGTCCCTTCCAACTCCATTAATCTGTTATCGTGCCACCATTTCAAGCTGTAATCTATAGTTTTTTCTGCAGAAAAAAAAAGATATAAAGTAACATTTTGGAATAAATTTTCCCCCTATAAAAGGGCAGATCTGGAGCTTTTCCCCAGAAAGCTGCCTATTTTGGCTGTGGAAGAGGAAGCGCAAAGAACCCATTAATTTACCACTGATAAATCCGGAAGGAAAACCACTTAGAAAAACTTGAAAGGATCACGTACCTCGGTTTTCTTTTAAAAATGGAGGGAGGTGGAGAAGAAGGAGGAGGGGGAGAAGGAAGTGAAGGAGGAGGAAAAGGAGGAGGAGGGGACTGGACCTGATTTTTCTTCCGACACTCTCAGGGGATAAAAGAGAAATCCCCGACTGGAAGGGGCAACTGAAGAGCTTTAACGTGGAGGAAATAGGCAGCTGCTGTCCAAAGGAAGAGGGAGACAGGGACACAAAAACTTTTACTTCCCTATAAACGTGTTTAAGATTCGCAGCAGAGAAGACAGTCGGGAAGATCCTGAGGTAAATCTCAAAGGCGCCCAGAAGGAAAAGGCGGGAAAAAGGGAAACGCCCCCTTTCCACCCGCAGCGACCAATCAGAGCGCAGATCCCCTCAGGCGGGAGCCCTCCCTCCCTCAGCCATGCCAACAGGGTCTTCAATTATTAGATAGAATTGTCAGGCTGGAATGGCTTTTAAAAAAAGATCTTGCACTGTGCTAAAAAGAAGTCAACGTCTTTTCCCCCCCTTATTTCTCTTGTACCTCAGAGTTTCTTTTCCTGTCTTTCTCCTTTTCTTGATTTCCTATTTCTATTTTTCTTTGTGTTTTGTATAATAAATAAATAAGATCTGGAGACTCTAGAAAGAGTGCAGAGAAGAGCAACAAAGATGGAGGCTAAAACATATAAAAAAACAGTTGCTGGAACTGGGTATTTTCTAGTCTGATGAACAGAAGGACGAGGGGAGACATGATGGTATCTTCCCATATCTCAGGGGCTGCCAGAAAGAATATTGCTTTTTTCTTTTCTTTTCTTTTCTTTTCTATTCTTTATTCTCTTCTCTTCTATAAATAAGAAGCAGGTTGAATGAAAGAGATGGAGGTGGAGTTGCACTATACAGAAAAAATAACCAAACCGCTCTAGAGTCGCAACAGAAGAAAGGCGAAAACTTCCTTCAATGCTTTGTGTTGATATAAAAGGGGGAAAAGAAGGCCACAGCCTTTGACAGGGATCCATTGGGAGGGGCATTTCCTCCTACTCCCAAGCCCATCATCCCCGCCCTCTCCCTTCCCCTCAGACGCTCTCCTCTTTCCCGACCTTTCGACCATCCAGGCACTTTGCCCCAAATCCACCAGGGGGCGCCTCCGCCAAGGGAAGGGAACTCCAGGCGCTTCCCCATTGGCCCACTGGAGCCTTGCCGCTCTAGGACTTTTCACTCGCTCTCCTTAACCCCTGCAGGCCCAGAGGAGGCGGAGAGGCTGCGGGAGAGTCTGGCGGTGGGACATACAGAGGTGCCTCGGGTGAGGTGGGGGGCTCTTCCCGGATCCCATGCTCCCCAGCCGCCCTTTCCGTGCAGGGGGAAGCAGGGATGCCGGGAAGGCGGTGGGGATCCGGGAAAGAGCCCGAGTGGGGGGAAAGAAGCTGCCTCCTTCCCGGCCCTGCTCAATGGGACCTGGGCTCTGGATGGGATGAGCCGCTTGGGGATCCGGACAGTTTGGGGGAAGGTCGCCCAGTGGCTGAATTCCACTTTCTAATTCTTGGCGTTTCTTTTTCTTCCCATCTCAGATACAGAAACTGGAAGCCATTTGTGGTCTTTGCAAGGCAAACTTTCCTCTTGGGGGGAGAAGAAAAAGAGCGGAATCTCTTGCAGGGATCAGTCCTGCAGCACCAGAAATGGTCCCGTGAAGGAAAAGGCATCTGGAGACCCACCAGAGTCCTTGGAGCCGTTTGCAGTTGCTCTGCAGGACAGAGAAAGGATGGAGACACAACCTTTTGCAAAGGAGGGAGCCAGAAAAGGCCCTTCAGCTGCTCAGCCTGGGAAGGGGGGGAAGCTCTGGACAAGAACCGGGCAGAAGATCCTGGAGGAGGAAACCATCCTCCCTTCACAAGTTCCGCCCTGGAACTCCATCCAATACCGGGAGGCTGAGGGTCCCCGAGGACTTTGCAGCCGACTCCATGGCTTTTGCAGGCGATGGCTGAGACCAGAAAAGCACACCAAAGCCCAGATGCTGGACTTGGTGGTTCTGCAGCAGCTCCTGTTCCTTCTGCCCCCAGAGATGGAGGGCTGGGTGCGGGAGTGTGGAGCAGAGACCAGCTCCCAGGCGGTGGCCCTGGCGGAAGGCCTCCTCTTGAGCCAGGCAGAGGAGCAGAAGGAGCAGGTCCAGCAGCAGGTGAGAGACTTTAGGGAGCTCAGAAGGAAATAGAGACAGTGGTTGAATACTTCACCCTCCTTCCCAAACTTCTCTGGCATTCACCACATGTGGCAATTCACCAATTCTTGTAGGACATTGTTCCCTTGTTTTCTCACTCAACCTCACGGATGGATATTGGGGGCTTTGAGGTTGTGTTCCGAATATAAGAATCCACTTTATTTTGTGTGATGTACATTAATTCTGCTTCTTTTTTCCTTCCTCCTATTTGAAGTGCTGCACTGTAGAGATCAGAGATCCTGAAGGAAGGAAGAACTCATCAAATCCCCCTCAGGAGCTATTTTTCAGGAGGATCCCTTGGGAAGATCCAAGTCCGGACACCTCAGGAGGTAATGGAAGATCTTCTGATTTCCCATCTGTCTTACCTTCGCTCTCTCTTCTCTTCTATGGAATACTTCCTCCTATTTTGTTAATTATGCATTTTGATATTATTTATTCCTTACAGAGAAACAAAGAATGACGCTTTCTGGTTTTTATGACGGAGCTGAAACATCAATTGATCCTCCAAATCAAGTAAGAAAGGGAAAAGGTATTAGATTTCTATTTTCCCTTCAGGAAGTGAAGCGGGTGTACAGAGGGCTCCCTCCTTCTGTTTTTCCCCCTTGTTTGGTCTGGGATTTTTTTCTGTTCTTCCACAACATGGAGAGCAGAGTAGCAGATTCAAGTTCCTGTCAGCCAGCATAACTTCCTCTGGTTATCTTGTTCTGTTAGGTACTCTGCCAACTTTGAGTTTACGAAAAGCAATTTTTTAAAAAATCCTTCAAGAAATAGGAATAAACGTATCACAGTGGGAGGAACTGCTAGAGTCCCATATTTTTTTTGTAATTCTTTGACTCGGAATTGTGCAAGGATAATAAAAGATAATTAAATACTCACATTGCCACAATACAATTTTTAAAAAGCCATAGTTATAACCTGTAGTTCAAAAATAAGCAGATGGAGTAAGAGAAGAATATGGGAGGCAAGCCAAAAAAAAAAAAAAGACTAAAAGTTTTTACGTAGGTAAGAGATGATGGATAAGGGGGGAAAAATAGAGTAAAAGACCTTCCATGAATATATTTCAATAATGTGTATTAATATTAGAATTATATAAGTTGGATAATTATTTTGTATGTAGTGCAACAGACATTACGATGATATCTTAATATAAATAGATATGAAAGTAAAATAGAGAAATTATGAATACTTATTAATAAGAATTAAGCATTAATTGGAAAATTACAGTTTGAATGATGATATTATGAAATAATGTATAAAAATATGATTAGTGAAATGCTAGAATTAAACCATGGGTCATCAGAAAATAAATAAATAAATAAATAAATTTTATTTCTATACTGCCCTTCTCCCGAAGGACTCAGGGTGGTGTATAGCCTATTAAAAACACAAGACAACATCAATTAAAATAGTTTCAAATTATTAAATGAATTTGGCTCAATTGAAAACCCCAGGAATTTAAAACCCAATTTAAAATTGTTATGTTGATAGCCCAGCCTGGTGGAACAACAGGGTCTTGAGTGCACAACGAAATGCCCGGAGGTCGGAGATCTTACATATTTCTGGGGGCAGTTCATTCCACAGGGCTGGGGCTCCCACAGAGAAGGCCCTCTCCCTGGGTGTCGCCTTTACATATTTTAATGTAAAGGTTTATCAATAGTAGAATTACACAGATTGGAGGATTGGAAAGAACATGAATTTAAGGCACTGTTCTTTAAATGTATAAATGATTGTGATTGGTATTAGAAGCGTACATTCAGACATTGAATAATGAAAGAATGAAGGATGAAACTTTAACTTAAATAGATGTGAAGAGCTAAATAAGGGAAATATAAATAATAAAACAGGTGAAAGATGGAAAATAGAAAAGAAACGTCTTTGAATATTATAGTGATATGGGGTGGAAACATTAAAATAGAGATAGAAATAAGAGGGAAATAATAGTACATATATATTTATTAATTTATTTATTTAATTCAATTTATATGCCGCCACTCTCCAAAGACTCAGGGCGGCATATTAGATATTAAGATATATGAAAGAAGGAGGAGGAGGTTTAGGAACTGAAGAGCGGTAGCAAGGGGTATGTGTAAATGATATGAAATAGTGAAAATGAAATGTAAGAACTATGAGTAACAATACTATGTTTATTGGTATTGAAATGTAGGATCCCCAGGTATCACACTATTCACACATTGATATGTGTAAATAACATTTTAAAAAATAAGCAAATTGAATTAAAAAAAAGCAGACTATTAAAATCCAAAGGATGTGGCCGTGTTGAGCATGTAATCACGGTACTTTGGGCTACAAAATAATTTCCAATCCTCTGATTTGCACCTCGATTAGGAGATCAAACATTCCCGATTTGAAAAGGCTGAGAAATGATTGTCCCAGAGAATTTTCTCTTCTTCCTTTTCTTCCTTTCAGCCAATGGCTCAGATCAATGACTACTAGATCAATCAACGATAGACAGAGCGATAGATCAGTTGATCCAGAAGTGGGATTACTTTACTGAAAGGCACTGAAGGTTTTGCAGAATCAATGAACTTGATGAAACTTGCACAAATATTTCTTCAGTGAAAGTAGTTTTCAGATTTGCCCATTTTCTCACCTAAAATTAGGACTTGTGTAGCAATTTAAGTTAGTAAATATCTCTGCTTTGGGAATTTGGAAACAATGTAACAGAATAACAGAGTTGGTAGGGATCTTGGAGGTCTTCTAGTCTAGTGGTCACCAACCGGTGGTCCACGACAAAATTTTGGTGGTCCACAGGGAAATTTTCTTATTTTTGCATTTGTTATATTGCACTCATCCTCAAGCTATGGCCCTTGGGCCGGATATGGCCCAAGAGCAATTAATCTGGCCCGCGCACGGGAACACACAACTGCACCGTCCACATCGCCCCGCCCACACGCCAGTCCCCACTCTTAAGGCCGAGAGAAGAAGCTGGATTTTCCTCTCCATTGCAGACACCAGATCAGCCCGCTGCAAGCTCTCGTCTCTCAAGGACTGCTCCCTGAAGCGGTGCGGAAAACTTTGGTTGGGCTCCTCGAGAGACGAGAGCTTGCAGGGGGCCAGTCTGGTGACTGGACAAAATCTAGCTTCTTCTGTCTGCTGTAGTGCGGCATCAGGATTCTGCCTTGGTATATTTGCAGCGCAAGGCAACCCTCGTCTCCTGCCGTTTGGGACTCGGAGTGTTAAACAGCGTCCGGTTCGGGGAGCAGCCAGATTTTGCTCTCCATTACGTATGCCAGATCGGCCCCCTGCAAGCTCTCGTCTCTCGAGGAGCCCAACCAAAGTTTCCCGCACCGCTTCAGGGAGCGCTCCTTGAGAGACGAGAGCTTGCAGGGGGCTCATCTGGCGTCTGTGATGGAGAGCAAAATCCGGCTGCTCCCCGGACCAGTCGCCAGTTACCGCTCCAACTCCCAAGCGGCAGGAGACGAGGGCTGCTTTCTGCCACCAGCTGGCACAATTAGACCGAGGCGAATGCTCATGCTGCGCAAGTTCAACTAGTGCTTCACTCTCGCACTTCTTCTGGTTCTTGTTGGTGCTCCGTGCACCTCAGTCTGTCAGGGAGATGCTTGACTTGGTCTCAGCCCCAAGACACTGGCTCGCTAATGAGATGAGAGAGAGACAGACAGAATCAGAGAGAGAATGAAAGAGAGAGAGAAAGAGACAGAGAGAGAATGAGAGAGAGAGAATGAGAGAGAGAGAGAGAAAGAGACAGAGAATGAAAGAGAGAAAAAGAGACAGAATGAAAGAGAACGAGAGGGAGAAGGAGAGGGAGACCGAGAGAAAGAGACAGAATCAGAGGGAGTGTGTGAGAGAGAATGAGAGACAGAAAGAGACAGAATGAAAGAGAATCAGAGAGAGAATGAGAGAGAGAGAGAGAGGAGGGAGAGTCCAGGTGCTTCAGCAAGCAGCACGCTGATTTCCTATTAGTGGTCCACGAAATTTAAAATTATGAACTTGGTGGTCCCTGAGGTCCAAAAGGTTGGGGACCCCTGTTCTAGTCCAACCTCCTGTTCAGACAGGAAGCCCTATAACATTACATATAAATGGCTGCCCAATTTCTTCTTAAACACCTCCAGTGTTGGGGCACCCACAATTTCTGGAGGCAAGTCATTGCACTTATTAATTGTTCTGTCAGGAAATTTCTCTTTACTTGTAGGTTGGTCCTCTCCTTGAATCGTTTCCATCCATTGCTTCTTGGAACACTGCTATTATGTCACCCCATCTAGTCCTTCTTTTCATGAAACCAGACATACCCAATTCCAGTAACCGTTCTTTATATGTTTTAGCCTCCAGTCCACTCTTCTCTGCACTCTTTCTAGAGTCTCAACATCTTTTTTACATCTGGCAACCAAAACTGGATGCAATATTCCAAGTGTGGTCTTCCCAAGGCCTTATAAAGTGGTACTAACACTTCATGTCATCTTGATTCTATCCCTCTTAATGCAGCCTATGATTCTGTTGGGGTTTTTTCGGCAACTGTAGCCTACTGCTGACTCATGTTTTAATGGTTGTCCACTAGGACTCCAAGATCCCTGTTGCCCTTACTACTGTTGAGCCAGGTATCACCTATTCTATGCCAGTGCATTTGGTTTTTCTTTCCCAAATTTAGGACCTAACATTTCTTACTGTTGATTTCGTTTTGTTAGATGGGGCCCAATCTGTCAATCCTTCTATATCTGGATCTTATCTTCTAGAGCAGGGTTCTCCAACCTTTTGGACCTCAGGGACCACCAAACTCATAATTTTAAATCCCATGGACCACTGGGGTGCGGAAGCTCAGCTGTCTTTCGGGCCTACCTGTCTGCTTCTGCGAGGCCTTCATGTGGGAGGCCCGAGAGAAATTGCCTGGTCCAGGCACACAGCCTGGAAACCTCTTCTGCCCTTGTCTCCTGCCGTTTTTTGTTTTTTTTAATTTGATTTATATGCCGCCCTTCTCCGGAGACTCAGGGCAGCTTACAATGCGTTAAGCAATAGCCTTCATTCTTTTGTATATTTTATACAAAGTCAGCTTATTGCCCCCACAAACTGGGTCCTCATTTCACCTACCTTAGAAAGGATGGAAGGCTGAGTCAACCTTGAGCCTTGGAGAGATTCGAACCAGCAGAAATTGCAGGCAGCTGTGTTAATAACAGGGTGCGTTAAACCACTGTACCATCAAGGCTCGTTTGGGGCTCAGAGTGGTAAACCGGATCCAGGAAGCACTACAAGTTTTTTTCCATTTTATCATTCTTCCCTACATTACAGTACACTCTTCATAACTGTCCCATTTTAAATTTAATCAGCATCAACTTAGAATCTTAACCAGTGCACCATTATTATTTTTTCCACAACATAATCAAGGCAATGCAGCAAAGAAAGCAAAGCTAACAAATCTCAGTTCCCCTGCTTCATGCTAAATTTATTTTAAGAATTTCTGCTCATTCCCATTTTAAATACATAGGCATATTCATGCCTGGGATTTATCCACCAATCTAATACAAAGAGAAGTCTTTAATGCCTGGTGATATCTGGAAAGGAACGGCCAATGTAAATAATAATTTTTTAAAAATCACAATCAAAGGGGATTTGGGCAGCTAACGTTGGAAAAGCCAGCTTTGAAAAGCACCAGCTGGATACAAAAAGAAGAAGGGGTCTTTTTTTTCCCCAGAAAGAGCCACAGGGAAAGAAGGGAAAAGAGCCAGTCGGCTTTGTACGGAAAAGTCAGGCAAAGATACCTCAAAGTATCCTGGAACTGCTGCTGTTCTTCTTCCTTTTTTTCCCGGCCGTAGCCACCCATCCTATGAAGATCCAGTATTTCCACCTCATCGAAAAGGCTGGGGGCAGAAGGATGGAAGGGGTGGTGAAGGCTTTGTGGGGTCCCCCTAATGGGGGATGGCTTGAAATACAAGAGCCGGCGCTGGGCTTGACCTGCCGGCTGGAGGGCAGCTGCTGCAGGGGACTGATAAAGGGGCGTTCAGAGAGGAAAACCACGTCCAGGAAGCACTACAGCAGAGGGAAGCAGCCAGAGTCAACCCTGGCTTTGCTGTCCATTGCAGACGCTAGATCAGCCCCCTTCAAACTCTCGTCTCTCGAGAAGCCCGGCTGAAGTTTCCTGTGCCTCTTCAGCGAGTGTTTCTTGAGAGACGAGAGTTTGCAGGGGGCTGATCTAGCATCTGCAATGGACAGGAAAGCCAGGGTTGACTCCGGCTGCTTCTCTCTGCTAACAGGTGGCCAAGCTAACTGCCTGAAGGACCCCATTCTGTCTCTGGGAGTCAAAGTGCTGAAGTGCAAGCGGCGCAGGAAACCTTGGCTGGGCTCCACAAGAGAAATGCAACGATTTCTCTGCGGACTACCAAAATTTCTTCCCAGACCACCAGTGGTCCACGAACCACCAGTTGGTGACCGCTGTTCTGGGGTGTTTTTATTCCTGTCAATTTGGTCTAGTCTGCAAATTTGATGAGTTCCCCTTCTATCTCTTGTCTTAATCATTGATGAAGATGTACAGATCTTGCTAATCCTCCTGTTCTGTTCTGTTTTTTCCATGTTCAGGAGAGTCTTGTGTCCTTCGAGGAGGTAGCTGTGTCTTTCTCTGAGGAGGAATGGTCTCAGCTGGATCCTGACCAGAAAGCCCTGCATTCGGAAGTCATGCTTGAAAACTATAGGAACGTGGCCTCTCTGGGTAAGAGTTCTCTAGTCCCCAATCAAAGAGTTAAAGAATGCAGATTCTAGTTGGCTCTTTTATTTAAAAAACCACTAATCAGATATTGTCTCCTGGGAGGGAGAAGGAAAGGATCTTCTCGTGCTTCAAGGAAGGAAAGAGTCTGTCTCTTTGTTTAGTTGCTTTCTGTGCCATTTCTTATCTGTATTTTTCCATTTCTCTTTGAACTTTCCTGTGAGGGCTGAGAAGAATGAGGTGTGCTTTTATGTGTCCTCTGGAGGTCATGTGAGAGGAGCGTGTTGTCATTTGAACATATAATGTCCATATCACACCCCTGTAGGCATGCAAACATACAGCCTAATGGAATTTCAGAGAAATTCAGAAGGAAATTCACTTGACTTCCTAACTTTGATATAGCCAGCTGGTGCCATCGCTGGCTATTGGGGGCAAATTACTGCCCCCCACGGAGAGGCTCGCAACTTGAGCGTCCTCCTGGATGCACGGCTGTCTTTAGAAGAGCATATGACGGCTGTGGCCAGGGGGGCTTTTTATCAGGTTCGCCTGATTCGCCAGTTGCGTCTCTTTCTCAATCGGGATTCCTTACGCATGGTCACTCAGGCACTCATCACTTCTCGCCTGGACTACTGTAATGCTCTCTACATGGGGCTCCCCTTGAGGACTACCCGAAGGCTCCAACTGGTGCAGAATGTGGCCACGCGGGGGATTATGGGAGCAATGGGGCGCTCCCATGTGACACCTCTCCTGCACGAGCTGCATTGTCTCCCAGTGGTCTTCCAGGTGTGCTTCAAGGTGTTGGTTACCACCTTTAAAGCACTCCATGGCTTAGGGCCTGGGTACTTATGGGACCGCCTTCTGTCACCGATAGCCTCCCACCGGCCAGTACACTCCCACAGAGAGGGACTCCTCAGGGTGCCATCGGCCAGGCAATGTTGGTTCGAATCTCTCCAAGGCTCAAGGTTGACTCAGCCTTCCATCCTTTCTAAGGTAGGTGAAATGAAGACCCAGTTTGTGGAGGCAATAAGCTGACTTTGTATAAAATATACAAAAGAATGAAGGCTATTGCTGAGCACATTGTAAGCCGCCCTGAGTCTTCGGAGAAGGGCGGCATATAAATCAAATTAAAAAAAAAAAAAAATGTTGGCTGGCGACCCCCAGTGGGAGGGCCTTCTCTGTGGCAGCACCTGTCCTTTGGAACAATCTGCCCCCGGAGATACGTAGGATCCCAGATCCCCGTGTTTTTTGCCATGCCCTTAAAACTTTTTTATTTCATCAAGCTGGGCTGGCTTAACCCTCCCCTTAGATACTTTTAGATATTTTTAATTATGAAATTGATTTTAGTTGGGGTGTTTTAAATTTTATATCGGGCCAAAACTTGTTTAATTCTTTTAAAATTAATCTTAAATTTTGCATATGATGTTTTTCTTCTTGGCTGTTCACCGCCCTGAGTCCAGTAGGAGAAGAGCGGTATAAAAATCGAATAAATAAATAAATAAATTTTCTTTTCCCTTTTGCTTTGAAGGCAATAATGGGCAGGAGAATCAAGATTCCTGTGAACTGTTCCAAGTGATCAATGCTAAAGATGGAAGGGAGAAGTTTGGAATTCGAATAGAATTAGAAAGCCATGAGAGAAACCACTCAAAGAATTGGAATCAGGAAAGCTCATCTTCCACTGATACTCCGATGCAAGACTTTCTTGCCCAACAAGAGAAAATAAGGGAAAAATATACTGCAAAAAGTGTGAACCTAATCAAAGCTAAAGTACAAGTAAATGAACAGGATTTAATCCTAAACAAAGGAGAAGATGCTATAAGAAGACACAACAGACAAAATTACAATGGGACATTCATTCTTTCTTTTGGAAATAACTTCCTTACATCTCAAAAAGCTATTGACACAAAAGAGAAGCCTAATAAATGTTTGGAATGTGGAAAATGCTTTAGAACAAGCAGGGAACTTACTTCCCATGAAAGGGTTCACACTGGGGAGAAGCCATATAAATGCATGGAGTGCGGAAGGACCTTTGCTCATAACAATACACTTAATATCCATAAAAGGATCCACACAGGGGAGAAACCATATAAATGCATGGAATGTGGAAAGACCTTTGCTCATAACAGTAATTTTATTTCCCATAAAAAGATCCACTCAGGACAAAAGCCATTTAAATGCATGGAATGTGGAAAGACCTTTGCTCGAAGTGGGAATCTTATTTCCCATAATATGATACATACGGGAGAGAAGCCATATAAATGCATGGAATGTGGAAAGACCTTTGTTGAAAAACGTAGTCTTATTTCCCATAAGTTGATCCACACAGGGGAGAAGCCATTTATATGCATGGAGTGTGGAAAGATGTTTACTCATAGCAGTGGTCTTAGAAGCCACAAAAAGATCCACACAGGAGAGAAACCATATAAATGCATGGAGTGTGGAAAGATCTTTACTCGTAGCAGTGCACTTACTATGCATAAAAGGATCCACACAGGGGAGAAGCCATATAAATGCATGGAGTGTGGAAAGACCTTTGCTCGAAGAAGTTATCTTATTTCCCATAAGATAATCCACACAAGAGAAACCATATAAATGCATGGAATGTGGAAAGAGTTTTGTTCAGAATGGTCATCTTACTTCTCATAAAAGGATCCACACTCGGGAGAAACTATATAGCAATGCTAATTCCACTTGGACTTATATACCACTCCACAATGCTTTACCACACTCTCCGAGCAGGTTACAGCATATTGTCTCCAGCAATCTGGGTCCTGATTTTAACAACCTCAGAAAGATGAAAGACTGAATCAACCATGAGCTGGTCAGGATCGAACTTCTGGCTGTGGGCAATTAGCCTATAGTACTGCATTTTAACCACTGACCCACCCTGTCTCTATAGATTTGTATGTGTATGCATATTTATTTATTATTTATTTATTTTATTTTATTATTTATATGCCGCCCTTCTCCGGAGACTCAGGGCGGCTTACAATATGCTAAGCAATATTGTGCCTTTCTGATCCAAATGAGACAAGGTTGAATCCAACAAAATGAAACTTAATTTGGAGAAAAGTAAGATTTTACACCTGGGCAGGAAAAACAGATTACATGAAACCTGGCTCAAAAACAGTAATTGTGAGGCGGACCTTGGGAGTCCGAATGGAGGATCACTTAAACATGAGTCACATTTGTGCAGCAGCAGCCAAAAAAGCTAGTATAACTTATAATTGTATAAACAGAGGCATAGAATCAGAATCATGTACTGTTTTATAAAGCCTTAGTAAGACTACACCTGGAATACTGCATCCAGTTTTGGTCATCATGTCAGTGTATAAGAGTTCATTAATTGGAATAGACATGGTACCACGTCAGCCAATGGGGATTGTTTGGTGACCCAGATAGCTCAGAGCCTGGGCGTGGCTTAGCTTGACTTTGTATATAAGAGTTACTTTGTCCTTGCAATATTGACTCTGTATGATATTGCTTCTATGATTATGACTTCTGGATTCTGAGTTCTGGTTCTGACTTCTGCTGCATGAGAATTGTATACAGCATCATACTGTATATTATTGCATATAAATAAGTTTCTTGCATAAATGAATCCTGCTGAATTATTTACTTGTGTGCTGGTTGGATTGCTTCAAATTCTACTACATCACATTACAAAAAAGATGTTTAGACTATGGAGAAAGTGCAAAGAAGAGCAGCTAAAGTGATTAAAGGCCTGAAGACTAAAACCTATGAAGAATGGTTGCAGGATTAGTCTACAGAAAAGAAGGATTAGGAGTGTCAACTGAATCTCCAGCATGGGTTTTCCCTTTCATGCTTGCCTGCTATCGGCTGCCATAGTAACAGGGAGGGTGGGCATGGCATTGGGGTTTGGGGAGAGAGCTGGTGTAAAGATGGCCCATGTGAATAAAGGAGGTTTACTCATGAATTACTAGCTGCTGAGTGGAGTTGTTTACAGCCAGTCAAGGCCAACCGTCTGGAACTCCAGATGGATGAAAAGACCTGAAGATTTGCCCCACATGACACTGTGTGGGGCGGGGATTGGACATTCAATCTGGGTCCCTGGCGGGAGGGATTTGGGGAAATTTTGAATAACAAAAAAGCACAACAAAGAATGTTCTTTCTGAGCCAACTCAGAAAGCTCAAACTGCCGAAGGAACTGCTGATCCAATTCTACAGAGGAATTATTGAGTCTGTCATCTGCACCTCTATAACTGTCTGGTTTGGTTCTACAACCCAACAAGTCAGACACAGACTTCAGAGGATAATTATGAGCCCTCTCCGTGGGGGCAAGTGATTCGCCCCCAATAGCCAGCGATGGCGTCAGCTGGCTATATCGGGACGCCGGAAGCCACAGCCACTCAGTCTTGGAGGGGTTGAGTCGGAGCCTGTTTCTCCCCATCCAGGCCCGCACGGCCTCCAGGCACTGGGCCATCACTTCAAGGGCATCGTTGGGGTGGCCTGGGGTGGAGATGTACAGCTGGGTGTCATCAGCGTACTGATGGAACTCCACCCCGAAGCCACGGATGATCTCACCCAGCGGCTTTACATAAACGTTGAATAGAAGGGGCGAGAGGACCGACCCTTGTAGCACCCCACAAGCAAGGGGCCTCGGGGTCGACCGCTGCCCCCCTGTCAACACAGATTGCGACCGGTCAGAGAGGTAGGAGGAGAACCACCGCAGAACGGTGCCCTCCACCCCCACCAACTGGTGCAACATGATACCATGATCGATGGTATCAAAAGCCGCTGAGAGGTCTAACAGGACCAGGATAGAGGAGCAACCCCTATCCCGAGCCCTCCAGAGATCATCCACCAATGCAACCAATGCCGTTTCCGTGCTGTGCCCAGGCCGGAAGCCGGACTGGAGCTGGTCTAGATAGACAGCTTCATCCAGGTACCGGGGAAGCTGTTGCGCTACCACACTCTCAACAACCTTCGCAACGAAGCAAAGGTTGGAGACTGGACGATAGTTAGCCAAAACAGCCGGATCCAGAGAGGGCTTCTTGAGGAGGGGCCTCACAACCGCTTCTTTCAAAGCGGCCGGCAGGACCCCCTCACTCAAAGAAGCGTTAACAATCTTCTGGAGCCAGCCTCGTGTCACCTCCCGGGAAGCCAGTACCAACCAGGAGGGGCACGGGTCCAATAAACGTGGTCGCGTTCAGCCGTCCCAGGACCCTGTCCATGTCCTCGGGAGCCACAGGATTGAACTCCCCCCAGATAACACTCTCAAGACCTGCCTCATTCATCCTGTCCGGACATACCCAGTCAGAGGCCAGCCCTTCCCGAATCTGAGCGATTTTGTCATGCAGATACTGCACAAAGTCCTCAGCTCGGCCCTGCAAGTGGTCATCCCGCGCTTCCAGGTGGAGGAGGGAGCGGGTCACCCTAAACAGGGCGGCCGGGCAATTATCTGATGACGCCATAAGAGCGGCAAAATAGCTAGATTTCGCTGCTTTTATCGCCACTAGGTAGGTCGTAATATGAGACCTCACCAGTGTTCGGTCGGATTCGGAGCGGCTGGTCCTCCAACTACGCTCCAGGCGTCTTTTCCGGCGCTTCATCTCCCTGAGCTCCTCGGAAAACCAAGGAGCTAGGTGAGTTCCATATGGTTGGTGGTGTTTTATATGTACCTGAGATTGATCATAATTTGCTCAACACTATGAAGATAAGTGAGAATACCGAAATAGAAGTGTTGTTTACAGAGGGAACTGCTGTTGTTACCAAAGATAAACATGTGGTTGGGGAAGTATTGAAGATTAATGGTTTACCCTATTATTTCCCCATTATAAGGGCTGAGGAATTTGATGTTAGTAACCATGTCACCACTTTTGACAGCAATGATGAATCCGAGTTGGAATCAGATGGTGATTTTGAAGGTACTCAAGAAAAGAGTTTTAGTATATAATTGTAGAAATGTTTTAAAGTATAAAAAGTATGTACATTTTAATCTTGAACAAAATGGTGAAGAGCCTGACAATGCCAATTCAATTTCTATTGGCAAACCATTACATGATGAGTGTGCTCACCTTATGCATCGTAGAATGGGTCATATAGGTTTTCCCATAGTACAAAAGATGTCTGAGTGTTCAAATGGAGTTAGGATTAAGGAGTGTAACACTTTTCTGTATTGTTCTATTTGCAGGAGCGCAAACTAAAAAGTTAGACTCGCATCCAAAGAGGTATTCTGAACACATATTCCAGTTGGTACACATGGACTTGGTAGGTCCTTTGAAACCCTCTATTGGTAAGAGTCGTTACTTCCTGACAATTGTTGATGACCATAGGAGGTTTGGATTTGTTTACCCTCTCAAATCCAAGAATCAGGCCGTCAGGTTTCGATGCTATCTCAAAATATTTAACTTTAATATTTAATATTTATTTAAGTTTAAGGAATTCTGCAGTCTAATTGAGAATCAGCACAAGGTCAACATCCAGAAGATCTTGACCGACAGAGGAACTGAGTTTAATTCAGCTCGGTTCTCTGACTGGCTGAAAGAAAAGGGGATAGTCCATTTGCACACTGCGCCCTAATCCACATTTCAGAACGGAGTTGTAGAAAGAAAGAACGGTGTACTGCAAACAATGATGTATGCTGTTGAGGATGCTGACCTAGACTATTCGTATTGGGCGGAAGCTGCTCTGTATGCAAATTACACTCTCAATCAGGTATGGTCTAGTGTGGTGCAAAAGACCCCATATGAGATAGTGTATGGCCATAAGCCAAGATTGACACATCTTCATGTATTTGGAGTGATGGCCAATGTCCACATCCCCAAGGAACTTAGAAGAGGGATAGAGTCTCAGTCCAACTGAGGTTCGTTGGCTATGAGACAGGTTCTAAGGCCTTTAGGTTTGTGGACTCAAATAGGAGAATAGTAATATCCAGGTCAGCCACCTTTTATGAAAGCACAAATTGGAGCAGGATTCACACCAACGAGATCCTGACTCAAAGCCCTCCTCGTGATCTGGACCAGCAGGTGGAAGATGTGCCAGGAAATCAATCTAGTGATAGTGACACATCTGGTTTTGAGGATGATGAGGAACCTGTATCCCCCACACCTTTAAAGGATATATTAAAACAGAGAGCAGGAGTAGCCTGGAAAGAAAGGCACTCCACTTTAAAGTTTCAAAACGATAGCAATGAGGAGGACAACTCATCAGACAGTTCTGATGTAGATGAAGAACCAGTAAGTAGGCCAGTTCGGTCCACTAGGGGCAAGAAGCCAAAGAGATATGAAGGCTTTGTCACTTCTGTTGACCAGGTTTCAGTCATATCCCAGAGGTATGAGGATGTTTTAACTCTTATCTGATAGAGCAGTGGTCCCCAACCCCCGGTCCGCGGACCGGTGCCGGGCCGTGGAGTACCTGGCACCGGGCCGCGCAGCGGCCGGGGGCCATGATCGCTGCAGCGGCCGGGGGACATGATTGCTGCAGCGACCGGTAGGCAACCTCTGTGCCTGAAAAGTGCATAATAAAGGAGTTAAAACCATCGAGTACCGTATTGATAGAAAGGATGGGAGGAGAGGAGAAGCAGAGGAACTTCCTTTTCCGGATGACTCATGGGAGGAAGTTGGTGTGCAGAGCGGCTTTTGTGCTGTTTCCATGGTCGAAGCAGCAGCTGGCAGGTGAGTTGAGGGCTGCAGGTGGGAGGAGAGTCCGGGAGCAAGTCGGGTTGTTTGGTTCCCTCCACGGCCTGGAAGCGGAGAAGCAACTGGGCTGAAGCCTCTCAGCTGCTGCTGCTGCAGGTTCCTTCCCTCCCCAAATGGAAGCCCACTGGTGCTGCAGGCTGGGAAACTGGTGGCTGCAATTTCTGCTGGTGGGAAGATTGAAAAAGCCTCTTTCAAGTGGAGGTTGGTTCTCCAGAGGTTGTGGGTGCTGCATCCCTGGAGGTTTGTAACAGAGGAGCTCATAGTTTGAAGGATCCTTGGAGGTCTTCTATTCCAACCCCAGATCAAGCAGGAGACCCAATATCATTTCAGACAAATGGCTGTCCAGTCTCTGTTTAAAAGCCTCCAGTGATGGGTCTCCCACAACTTCCCACAACTTCCGGGCCACGGTAAAATTATCAAAGGCTGATTGGTCCGCGGCGATAAAAAGGTTGGGGACCACTGTGATAGAGAACAACACAATTGGTGTGCTGCGATGGATACTGAATTGGAAAGTTTGAAAAAGCTAGAGGTATTCATACCAACGAAATTACCAAAGGAAAGAAGGTAATTGGCACTAGATGGGTCTTTAAGAAGAAACCTATTGATAATGGGAAGTTCATTTATAAGGCAAGATTGGATGCACAGTGTTTTTCACAAAGGTTCCCTGATGATTATGTTGACACCTTCTCGCCCACAGTGCGCCCAGAGAGTGTGAAGACAGTACTCACCATAGCCACTATCCAAGGAGAGAATGTGTATCAATTCAATATACAGACTGCTTACTTGCACGCTAAGTTAGATAAGGAACTATATGTCAGGGTTCTTCAAGGTGTAAATCATCATGAAGGTGATGTTTGGTTTTTGAATAAAAGTCTCTATGGTCTTAAACAATCTGGCAGGAGGTGGTATGAGTGTCTTACCAAAAGTTTAAAACAAATGAGTTTTACAGCTTCATCAGCTGATGAATGTGTGTTCATTAGAAACCACCAGAGTATTAAGGAAACAGTCTTGGTTTACATAGACGATATCTTATAAATCTGCAAGTCTGAGAACAGATGCAAAGTGTTCTCTAATGAGTTAAGTAAGAATTTTGCCCTAAAGCCTATGGGTCAAATTGATAAGTTCCTAGGAGTTCAATTTGTAAAAACTGAGAAGGGGTTTGAAGTTTCTCAGCAGGATAAGATCATGGAATTGATCAAAAGATGCAACATGACAGAGGTCAAACCTTGTGACACCCCTGTGCAGACAGATTTCTTTAAGAATATGTATGTTGAAAGTGCAGCTTTTGAGCAAAAGACACTTTATAAATCAGTGATAGGGTCGTTGTTGTATATAGTAGGCTGGACAAGGCCAGATATTAGCCTGAACATAAATGTTTTGTCCAGACATTCTGAGAATCCCACTCAATATCACTGGAATGGAATTAAAAGGGTTGCTTTTCTTTCGCTGCTATAATTTCAAACTCAGTAAAAGTACCTCTTCTCTACTTCAATGGAGTCAGGGTTTTCTTTTTTGGGATTTGAACAGAGGAAGGGCTGACATTAAGCAATGTCAGAGTTTAGGCAGTAAACTCTGCCTAGTACTCTAGACTAGTATTATGAGATAAACCCAGGAGCAAAACACAGGACACAGAGCCTTTTAGATAAATAAGTGGTTTTATTTACAGTTAAATATTTACAAACTTATGCCTGGTTAAATACCTTTATCATATAGCTACTGATACAATGTTACAATGGAGAGCAATGATACACAATGAGAGAACAAGAAGTATAATGCATGAGGAGAAGGCTTGAGAAGGAAACGTCCTCTAATGGCTTCCTTTATATAGGCAGCTTCTTACCCAGCTTTTTAAAGTAGCAGTTAACTCTGCTGCCTCATTCCATTGCATCAGTTTCCCATCAGCTTACAACTATTAACTTTTTCATACCCTGACAAGCAAGATCTGTTTTATCAGACAACCTGGAGACCTAGGGGCTGAGCACACAATGTCAACCCATGGAACGACCAGGTAGACTGGAGAGCCATGGGGTTGACCTCCCCCCAGACACAACGCTGCTGGGAGGAGACAAGCTGAGTGGATACGACCTAGTAAACGATGTGTCAGCATTCCAGAAAAACCCCAACCCCAAGTAAAGACGTGGAAACAAGAATTTTTCAAAGTTCTCTTTACTAGAATAGGCAAACTGGCACATCTGGGAAAACCCAAATCTGAAAAGCCTGGGTTTTCCTTCAGTAAGTCAAAGCTCCCAAAACCATCCCCTGGTCACATGCTCCAAACAATGTCCATTCCATCCCAATCCAGCTCCCTGGCCACCCCTTCTCCAGATGCTGGATCTCCCTGACCTTGACCGACAGGAAGAATGCTATCATGTCTACTAACCCCCTCTCCTAAATCCCCCCACTACTTTCCCACACATGAGAAGGTGGCAGCATTGGAGCTTCCGGCCTAATATGGCTTCCAAAGCTGACACGACGCTCACTCTGTCAAGGACCTTGGAGTACTCATCTCAAATGACATAAGCATTTGGCAATGCTCACTGTAACAGTATTGCCAAAAAACCATTAAGAATTGTTAACATTATCTTGCGTAGCTTCTTCTCTGGTAATATTGAACTGCTAATTAAGGCATACAAAACTTTTGCTAGACCAATTCTTAAATACAGCTCATCTGTCTGGAACCCGCACTGCATATCGGACATCAACAATCAAATGAGTCCAGAGATATTTCTTGAGAAGTATCTTCCACTCCTCTGCTCGCAACAAAATACCTTATACCATCAGACTTGAAATTTTGGGCTTAGACAATTTAGAACTTCGCTGTCTTTGGTCCGACCTAAGCGTAGTACATAAAATTATCTGCTACAATGTCCTACCTATCAATGAATACTTCAGCTTCAACCGAAACAATACACCGAGCACACAATAGATACAAACTTATGGTAAACCACTCATGAAGCCCCTGAGGAGCACACCCCCAGGGTAACTGTTACCAGACACCGGCGGGGAGATGGTGCCTGGCAGGAAGCCGACCAAGAGGACCTCCTGCAACTTCTGCATGAAGCTCTCGAGAGTCAGAGAGCTCTTTAGTAAATAGCAGAAACCAAATCTGCATTTGTCTCCGCTGTTGCAATAGCGAACTTTTGCCACGGCAATTTGTCCATCTGCTGATTTTCTTCCTTGCAAACAGTTTCTGTCTTGCAAATAGTTTCATCCTTCAAATAGTTTTTTTCTTTGCAAAGTTTTTCTTCAAATGTGTCTTTTCACCACAGATGAAGCACAGCCTCTGTTGCTGGTCTGTATTCTGGTCTCTTCTACTACTTTTCTCTTTGCAGACATCTTGTCTGTTGTTCTGCACTCTGTAGACGGCAAGTCTGTTACATTTCTCTCTCTGCTCCTTGGGCCCCCACCTCAGGAATTTCTCCTGGAGGCTTTTCTGAAATGGCGCTTGTGCTCCTCACCAATCAGACAAGCTTTTAAGGCCTAATTCCTGCTCTGGTTTGCACTCAAACACTGCAGAAACTATGTCCCATGTTTCATCCATGCTCTCCATAGAGACTAAATAAGAGAGGGTGGTGGCTGGTAAAACTCTGTGACGAACAAAAACTAACTCTTGCTAGTCACTTGAACGACGTCTGAAGCTGCCAAAGGAATATTGTTTTGCTGGACTATTTGCAATGCGTATGTAATTTTATGTTATCTGTTGCAGTAAAGCTCTTGGCAGACGGTGCTTATATTGTTGCCAAGTTTGAGATAACGACCTGTGTGCGTGCCAAGTACTTTCTTAACCCTTGGCTGACTGTGTTTGTGTGTGTGTGTGTAGACGGGGACAGATCATTGTGGCTTCTAAGACCACTGCTCTGAGTAAACGTCTTTCCACACTCCATGCATATATACGGCTATTCCCCTGTGTGGATCATCTTATTGGAAATAAGACTACGTTTTTCAACAAAGGTCTTTCCACATTCCATGCATTTATATGGCTTCTCCCCTGTGTGGATCATCTAATAGGAAATTAGACTACGTTTTTCAACAAAGGTCTTTCCACATTCCATGCATTTAAACGGCTTTTCTCCCAAGTGGACCTTTTTATGGGAAATAAGATTACTGTTATGAGCAAAGGTAGTGCAGCAGACTAAAGCACTGTTATTAACATCAGCTGCCTGCAATTACTGCAAGTTCAAATCTCACAAGGCTCAAAGTTGACTCAGCCTTCCATCCTTTCTAAGGTAGGTAAAATGAGGACCCAGATTGTGGGGGCAATAAAATGACTTTGTATAAAATATACAAAAGTATGAAGGCTATTGCTTAACGCATTGTAAGCCGCCCTGAGTCTCCGGATAAGGGCGGCATATAAATCAAATTTAAAAGAAAGAAAAAGAGGTCTTCCCACATTCCATGGATTTATATGCCTTCTCCCATGTGTGGATCCTTTTATGGATATTAAGTGTATTGCTCTGAGCAAAGGTCTTTCCACACTCCATGCATTTGTAGAGCTTCTCCCCAGTGTGAATCCTTTCATGGGAAGTAAGATGCCCGCTTGTTCTAAAAGATTTTCCACATTCCAAACATTTATTAGGCTTCTCTTTTGTATCAATCACTTTTTGAGATGTAAGGAAGTTATTCCCAAGAGAAAAAATGAGTGTCCCATTGTAATTTTGTCTGTTGTGTCTTCTTATAGCATCTTCTCTTTTGTTATGGGTTAAATAGTGTTTGTTTATGTGTACTTTAGCTTTGATTAGGTTCACACTTTTTCCAGTATATTTTTCCCTTATTTTCTTTTGTTGGGCAAGAAAGTCTTGCATCGGAGCATCAGTGGAAGATGAGACTGGAAAGGTTGGGAGCTTCAAGAATGGCTATTTCGCTTCCCCAAAGTCTCATTGGCTTGCAAGGGCTCTTTGGCCAGATGTGGTACAAGCATCTGTTTGCAGAGAATGGAGGTCTAAGGTACTTTAGTGCGAGATCACGTGAGATCTTTTGTGCAAGATTTCCCACTACTGATCTTGTGTATCTCTCACTACTTTAGGCCTTTTTTCTGCAAATTCACCGAAGTAGGTAAAGAAACTGATGGCTCACCACATTCTCTCAAGGTAAATCCTGGCAGGATGGGGTGGGGGAACAGGTAGGGCGAATGTTGTTGCAGCGCCTCTGCTGTCATTCATAAGTGTGAATGACGGCTGTGGTGCTGCAATATTCGTAATTTCAGGAGTGAGTCTTAAGTCCTTGGGAGTGGGCTAGGTCATAACTTGGAACAGTCACTTAGTGAACTGTCATAACTCGGGGATTACCTGTACCTTAGGTCTGAGTGACATTACATGAGGCCTTTGTTCTTGAACTGGATTGGGAGAATGCTCTTCCATGGGCTGAGTGTGAAAGTTCTGTTATCAGACAATTTTGGAGGTTTCAGAGGACAAATACAACACGCTCCTCTCACATGACCTCCAGAGGACACCTAAAAGCTGAGGGGATCTGCGCTCTGATTGGTTGCTGTGGATGGAAAGGGGGCGTTTCCCTGTTTTCCCGCCTTTTCCTTCTGGGTGCCATTTGAGATTTACCTCAGGATCTTTTTTTTTTTTTTTAAATTTGATTTATATGCCGCCCTTCTCCGGAGACTCAGGGCGGCTTAGAATGCGTTAAGCAATAGCCTTCATACTTTTGTATATTTATACAAAGTCAGCTTATTGCCCCCCCAAACCGGGTCCTCAATTTACCTACCTTAGAAAGGATGGAAGGCTGAGTCAACCTTGAGCCTGGCAAGATTGGAACTTACTAATTGCAGACAGCTGGAGTTAAATTACAATGCATTAGTCTGCTGAGCTATCTAGGCTCCCAGTCAGTCTTCCTGACTGTCTTCTCTGCTGCGAATGTTAAATATGTTTATAGGGAAATAAAAGTAAAAGTTTGTGTCCGTGTCTCCCTCTTCCTTTGGACAGCAGCTGCCTATTTCCTCCACATTAAACCTCTTCGGTTGCTGCTTCCAGTCGGGGGTTTCTATTTTATCCCCTGAGAGTGTTGGAAGAAAAATCAGGTCCAGTTCCAGGAAGGGAAGAAAATGGAGGCTGCTTAAGAAAGGAGGTTGATTGACGGGTAGAAGCAACAACGGCCTGCAGTCAGAAGAGAAGAGCGCTGGAAGGGACCTTGGAGGCCATCTAGTCCAGCCCCTGTGGAAGGTCTCCGGGGAAAGGAGCGGGAGGCGGAGGAGAAACGGCCAAACTTTAATCCTTGAAAGGAAAAGGGGGATCCTGGGAGGGGCCAGAAGGAGCTGAAGCACCAATGGGAATTTTCCCTGCTCGAGCGTCATCGGTCTCCAGGCAGAGTCCTTTGTAATGTCACCTGAAGGAGGGAGACTTCCGCGCAGAGAGCGAAACTGAAAGTGGGAGGGGGATCCCTTCAGTCTTGGGGGGCTGCAGCTCAAGGGGGGGGTTCAGGGCAGGCCCAGAAGGGACCCTCCACTTTCTTTGCTCTCTTCACGATCCTCAGCCAGACTTTCCTCTGGGTGCATTGGGGGGTTGGACTAGACGTCCGCTTAGGTTCCCAAACTGCCACGGGGGGTGGGGCTGGTCCTTCTTTGAAAGGGGCCTACGGGCTCTTTCTAGCTAACTCAGGGGAGGGGAAGGGGCCCTGACACGGGGACTGAGGGTGGGAGGCTGACTAAGGAGGAGAAGGGGATCAATTCCCCAGGGGCAGAGGGGGCAGCCCCAGAGTCAGGGAGGGGCTGGGAGGCCAAAGGGCTGCAGCTGAGAGAGCCCGAATCCAGGAAAGGCTCTTTCTCCAAGTCTGAGTATCCCAAGGATTCTCTGGCAGCTCCGGGGTCCCATCCCCCCCCCACTCTCGGCATGGATCCAGATTGGAGCCCCTCCCCCAAGAGCTGCCAGGGTCCCCAGGGCCCTTCATCTGGAGCGGAGCCCAGGGCTCTGGGGGCCATCCTGGCGCCGGTCTCCGAGGGGGACGTTTTTTGCCCTCCGCTCAGCTGGGAAAAGGGGAGGAAAGAGGCTCCTTGAGCAGCAGCAGGGCCCTTTGGAGGCTGCGCAGGAATGGGGGGCTGCTCCAGGTCATCTGTGCAAGCGGTGGCGGAGGGGGGATTTTTATTTTCTTTTTTCCTTCTGTCATAGTTTCTACTCCTTCACTTCAGAGCGAGGCTACGAGAGCTTTTCCTCCCACGGGGTTCAATACAGTGGATGGGGGGAGGGAGGGAGGGAGGTATTTCTGCTCCCCCCCTGCTCTTATTCCCCCCCTCATTCAGATCAGTAACAGCCTTTCTTCAACCAGACCCGACCTCCCACTTGCGGTGGGCGAGAAAACCCCGCAGCGCTGGGGGTCAAAGCGGCCCTCCGGCAGCCCCTTTGCCCCCCCCTTGAGCTGCAGCCCCCCCCAAGACTGAACGGATCGCCCCTCCCACTTTCTCCGCTGGTCTCTGCCCCGAACCTGCTCCTTCAGGTGAAGTCACAAAGGCCCTCCCCCTCCACCCCCCCCCGCCCCCGGTTGCTTTCACAGATGAAGATTTCTGCCGTGGGAAGAGTTTCTGCGCTGGCTGAGAAGAGGGGAGGGGCAGCCCCGCAGCCGGGGAAGACTTGGGGGTGACAGACAGGCACCCCATATCCGGAGGGAAGCCACGGGAAACCCTCAGCTAAGCCAGGAAGAGGCGGAGGAGATCGTCAGGGATCCCACCTAGCCCAGCCTCCCCTCCCCCTTCCTGCGGGAATCCTCCGCTCGGCTCTCTCGGGAAAGGCGCCGCTTCGCTTTACGGGAGAAAAAGGCGATTTCCCTCCTTGAAACTCCTTGAAATTTGGGAAGAAATTTTCCCCGTCTAAAAGGGCAGATCTGGAGCTTTTCCCCAGAAAGCTGCCTATTTCAGCTGTGGAAGAGGAAGCGCAAAGAGCCCATTAATTTACCACTGATAAATCCGGAAGGAAAACCACTGAGAAAAACTTGAAAGGATCATATCTCGATTTTCATTTAAAAGTGAAGGAGGAGGAGGAGACTGGATCTGATTTTTCTTCTGACACTCTCAGGGGATAAAAGAGAAACCCCCCACTGGAAGCGGCAACCGAAGAGGTTTAACGTGGAGGAAATAGGCAGCTGCTGTCCAAAGGAAGAGGAAGACACGGACACAAACTTTTAACTTTTGCTTCCCTATAAACGTATTTAAGATTCGCAGCAGAGAAGACAGTCGGGAAGATCCTGAGGTAAATCTTAAACGGCGCCCAGAAGGAAAAGGCGGGAAAACAGGGAAACGCCCCCTTTCCACCCGCAGCAACCAATCAGAGCGCAGATCCCCTCAGGCGGGAGCCCTCCCTCCCTCAGCCATGCCAACAGGGTCTTCAGGACCATTCTGTCCTTTCCTTCCCCAGCTGTTAAATTGGGCATTTTCACATTTAAAGTGTTCAAAGGAAAGAGAGATAAAATGACTTTGCTTTTGTGTATTAGATTGTATTGTCAGGCTGGAATGGCTTTTTTAAAAAAATCTTGCACTGTGCTAAAAAGAAGTCAACGTCAATTTTCATCAGACTAGAAGGATAAGGGGAGACATTTAGATTAGATTTAGATTTAGATTTTATTGAACTTCTATACCACCCTTCTCCCAAAGGATTCAGGGCAGTGTACAGCCAAATTAAAACACATATAAACCACAAAATTTAAGAACAATTTAAAAACAAAATATAAAATTTGGCCCACGAAATTAAAAACTAACAAACACCCTAACCCTAACCCTTAAAAATTCCTATTAGGCCAGCCCGGCTTGTTGGAATAAAAGAGTCCTCAGGGCTCTTCAGACATGATGGCATCTTCCTATATCTCAGGTTGCTGCCAGAAAGAACATTTCTCTCTCCTCTCCTCTCTTCTCTTTTCTCTTCTCTTCTATAAATAAGAAGCAGGTCGAATGAAAGAGATGGAGGTGGAGTTGCACCATATAGAAGAAATAACCAAACAGGTCTAGAAACGCAACAGAAGAAAGGCGAAAACTTCCTTCAATGCTTTGTGTTGATATAAAAGGTGGAAAAGAAGCACAGACATCGAAGCCTTTGTCTGACAGGGAGCCATTGGGAGGGGCCTTTCCTCCTACTCCCAAGCCCATCTTCCCCGCCCTCTCCCTCCTCCCTCCCATGCGCTCCTCTTTCTTGCCCTTTCTATAATCCTGGCGCTTTGCCCCAAATCCACCAGGGGCGCCCTCCGCCAACGGAAGGGAACTCCAAGTGCTTCCCCATTGGCCCACTAGAGGGTAAATGTCACACCTGATTTTCCAGAGGCGGCCGCAAAGGAAGTGACATCACAAACAATTGCCACTCTAGGACGCCACACTCGCTCTTCTTAACCCCTGCGCTGGAATGAGCCACTTGGGGCTCCGGGCAGACTTTTGTGAAGGTCGCTCAGTGGCTGAATTCCACTTTCTAATTCTTGGCGTTTCTTTTTCTTCCCATCTCAGATACAGAAACTGGAAGCCATTTGTGGTCTTTGCAAGGCAAACTTTTCTCTTGGGGGAAAAGAAAAAGAGCGGAATCCCTTGCAGGGATCAGTTGTGGAGCACCAGAAATGGTCCCGTGAAGGAAAAGGCATCTGGAGACCCACCAGAGTCCTTGGAGCCATTTGGAGTTGCTCTGCAGGACACAGAAAGGATGGAGACACAACCTTTTGGAAAGGAGGGAGCCGGAAAAGGCCCTTCAGCTGTTCAGCCTGGGAAGGGGGGGAAGCTCTGGACAAGAACCGGGCAGAAGATCCTGGAGCAGGAAACCATCCTCCCTTCAGAAGTTCAGCCCTGGACCTCCATCCAATACCGGGAGGCTGAGGGTCCCCGAGGACTTTGCAGCCGACTCCATGGCTTTTGCAGGCGATGGCTGAGGCCAGAAAAGCACACCAAAGCCCAGATGATGGACCAGGTGGTTCTGCAGCATCTCCTGTTCCTTCTGCCCCCAGAGATGGAGGGCTGGGTGCGGGAGTGTGGAGCAGAGACCAGCTCCCAGGCGGTGGCCCTGGTGGAAGGCCTCCTCCTGAGCCAGACAGAGGAGCAGAAGGAGCAGGTCCAGTTGCAGGTGAGAGACTTCAGGGAGCTCAGAAGGGAATAGAGAATCTGTTTGAATACTTCACCCTCCTTCTCAAACTTCTCTGGCATTCATCACATGTGGCAATTGTTCCCTTGTTTTCTCACTCAACCTCACAGATGGATATTGGGGGCTTTGAGGTTGTGTTCCAAATATAAGAATCCACTTTGTGTCATGTGAGGTACATTAATTCTGCTTCATTTTTCCTTCCTCCTGTTTGAAGTGCTGCACTGTGGAGATCAGAGATCCTGAAGGAAGGAAGAACTCATCAAATCCCCCTCAGGAGCTATTTTTCAGGAGGATCCCTTGGGAAGATCCAAGTCCGAACACCTCAGGAGGTAATGGAAGATCCTCCGATTTCCCATCTATCTTACCTTCGCTCTCTCTTCTCATCTATGGAATAGCTTCTCCTATTTTGTTAATTATACATTTTGAAATTATTTATTCCTTACAGAGAAACAAAGAACAAGGATTTCTGGTTTTTATGATGGGGATCAAACAGCGGTTGAATCTCCAAATCAAGTAAGAAAGGAAAAAGTTATTAGATTTCTATTCTCCCTTCAGGAAGTGAAGCAGGTGTGCAGCGTGCTCCCTCCTTCTATTCCCCCCATTGTTTGGCCTGGATTATTTTTCTGTTCTTCCACAACATGGAGAGCAGAATGGCAGGTTCAAGTTCCTGTCAGCCAGCATAGCTTCCTCTTTAAATTAATGTTTTCTGCTAGGTACTCCTCCAACTTTGAGTTCACGAGAAGCAATTTTTAAAAAGTCCTTCAAGAAATAGGAATCAACCTATCACAGTGCCAGGATCTGTTAGAGACTCTTTTTTTAGGGGGGGGGGTAATTCTTTGACTTGGAATTGTGCAAGGGTAATGAAAAATAAATATATTGCCACATTACAATTTTTAAAAACCCTTATTTATAACCTGTAGTTCAAAAATAAGCCCAATTGTATTAAAAAATAAAGCAGACTATTAAAATCGAAAAGGAGTGGCCGTGTTGAGCATGTAATCACGGTACTTTGGGTTTTTTTTTTGGTTTTTTTTTTTTGGTTTTTTTTATTGAAAAGTTTTAAAATATTTTACAAACAAATTCCCCCCCTTCCCCCACCCTTCCCCTCTCCCTCCCCCCCCCCGACTTCCCAGAGCAAAATACAGGGTATTGTATTTAACAAACATAATTTAACATAAGCAAACTAACTATAAGCTCTTAACTTCCCCTTACTCTTTAACTCCGCCATAGGTACTAAAATATCAAAGTAAAAAGAAAAATCATCTAAATATTTCATTCATAAGCTATTTGCAACTTTTTAGTTCCGTATTTGTTTTGTATATAGTCAATCCATCTTCTCCATTCCAGTACATATCTTTCATTCAAACGGTCCTTCAAATATGCAGAAATTTTAGCCATCTCCGCCAAATTGGCTACTTTTAATATCCATTCTTCAATAGTAGGTATTTCTTCCTTCTTCCAATATTGCGCCATCAAAAGTCTGGCTGCCGTTATTAAATTCAAATTCAAATTAGTCTCTATAACTGTACATCCTTCAATTATACCCAATAAAACAATTGTGGAGTAAATTTTATCTTCCTTTTAAGAACATTTTGTATAATCCACCATATCTTAATCCAAAATGCCTTAATTTTCTTACATGTCCACCATACATGAAAATACGTTGCATCATCACATTTACATCTCCAACATGTAGGTTGTAAACTCGGGTACATACAGGTTAACTTTTGGGGATCTAAATTTTGGGCTTGAGTAAACTTCACATTTCTAACCCATATTTTCTCCCATACATCCCATATGGTACTTTGGATTACAAATAATTTCCAATCCTCTGATTTGCGCCTCAATTAGGAGATCAAACATTCCCGATTTGCAAAGGCTGAGAAATGATTTTTCCAGGGAATTTTCTCTTCTTTGTTTTCTTCCTTTCAGTCAATAGCTCAGACTACTAGATCAATCAGTGACAGAAAGAGCGATAGATCAGTTGATCCAGAAGTGGGATTACTTTACTGAAAGACACTGAAGGTTTTGGAGAATCAATCAACTTGACAAAACTTCCCCAAATATTTCTTCAGTGAAAGCAATTTTCAGATTTGCCCATTTTCTCACCTAATATTAGGATTTGTGTGACATGCAGTCATTTAAGTTAATAAATACCTTTTCTTTCGGAATTTGGGAACAATGGAACAGAATAACAGAGTTGGTAGGGATCTTGGAGGTTTTCTAGTCCAACCCCTTGCTCAGACAGGAAGCCCTATAACATTTCAGATAAATGGCTGTCCAATTTTTCATAATCACCTCCAGTGCTGGAGCACCCACAATTTCTGAAGGCAAGTCATTCCACTGATTAATTGTTCTCACTGTCAGGAAATTCCTCTTTGCTTGTAGGTTGGTTCTCTCCTTGAATCGTTTCCATCCATTGCTTCTTGGAACACTGATATCATGTCACCGCCTAGTCCTTCTTTTCATCAAACTAGACATACCCAATTCCAGCAACTGTTCTTTATATGTTTTAGCCTCCAGTCGACTCTTCTCTGCACTCTTTCTAGAGTCCCAAGATCTTTTTTACATCTGGCAACCAAACCTGGATGCAATATTCCAAGTGTGGTCCTCCCAAGGCCTTATAAAGTGGTACTAACACATCATGTCATCTTTATTCTATCCCTCTTAATGGAGCCTATGATTCTGTTGGGGGTTTTTTCGGCAACTGTAGCATATTGCTGACGCCCATTTAAGTGGTTGTCCACTAGGACTCCAAGATCCCTGTTGCACTTACTACTGTTGAGCCAGGTATCACCTATTCTGTGCCAGTGCATTTGGTTTTTCTTTCCTAAATTTAGGACCTAACATTTCTCACTGTTGATTTCGTTTTGTTAGGTGGGGCCCAGTCTGTCAATCCTTCTATATCTGGAGTTTATCTTCTGGAGTGTTTTTATTCCTGTCAATTTGGACTTGTCTGTAAATTTGATGAGTTGCCCTTCTATCCCCTTGTCTAAATCATTGATGAACAGATCTTGCGAATCCTCCTGTTCTGCTCTGTTTTTTCTGTGTTCAGGAGAGTCTTGTGTCCTTTGAGGAGGTGGCTGTGTCGTTCTCTGAGGAGGAATGGTCTCAGCTGGATCCTGACCAGAAAGCGCTGCATTCGGAAGTCATGCTTGAAAACCATAGGAACGTGGTCTCTCTGGGTAAGAGTTTTCTAGTCCCCAATAAGAGAGGTCAAGAAGACAGATTATGGTTAGCTTTTTTATTAAAAAACCACTAATCAGATATCGTCTCCTGGGAGGGAGAAGGAAAGGATCTTCTTGTGCTCCAAGGAAGGAAAGAGTCAATGTCTCTTTGCTTAGATGCTTTCTCTGCCATTTCTCATCTCTATTTTTCCATTTCTATTTGAACTTACCTGTGGGGGCTGAGAAGAACGAGGTGTGCTTTTATGTGTCCTCTGGAGGTCATGTGAGAGGAGTGTGTTGTCATTTGTCCTCTGAAACCTCCAAAATTGTGTGAGAACAGAACTTTCACACTCAGCCCATGGAAGAGCATTCTCCCAATCCAATTCAAGAACAAAAGCCTCATGCAATGTCACTCAGAGCATCCTAAGGTACAGGTAATCCCCGAGTTCATTAAGTGACCGTTCTAAGTTACAACCTAGCCCACTCCCAAGTACTTAAGACTCAGTCCTGAAATTACGAATGTTGCAGCACCACAGCCGTCATTCACACTTATGAAAGACAGCAGAGGTGCTGCAACAACATTCGCCCTACCTGTTCCCCCACCCCATCCTGCCGGGATTTACCTTGAGAGGATGTGGTGAGCCATCAGTTTCTTTACCTACTTTGGTGAATTTGCAGAAAAATGAGGCCTAAAGTGGTGAGAGATACGTGAGATCAGTGGTGGGAAATCTTGCACAAAAGATCTCACGTGATCTCGCACTACAGTGCATTAGGCATCTTTTCTCTGCTAACCAAGGCCGGCATGAGATCCAGGGCAAAATGATTTGCAAAGAGAGGGAAGGCCTCTTCGTTTTCAGTGAATTTTGCCCTGATTCTCGTGCACTCCTCGGTTCTAAAAAGAACGCAGGCCTAAAGTACTGCGGTGTGAGATCACGTGAGATTAAGAGCTTGAGATCACATGTGATCTTGCACTAAAGTACTTTAGGCCTTCCATTCCTTGCAAACAGATGCCTGTACCAGATCCGGCCAAAGAGGCCTTGCAAGCCGATGAGACTTTGGGGAAGCAAAATAGCCATTCTTGAAGCCTCCCAACCTTTCCAGTCTCAGCACGAAGAGCGTTTACAAGACAATGAGAGGCTTCACCAAGGGATTTCGCTCCAAAGCCTCATTGCTGGGATCAAGGAATGGGCCGAGCGGGGGTCCCGCTCACCAGACAGACACTGTGGAGCAGCTGCTCGAAGATACACTGGGGAAGAAGGAGTTTGTTTCAAAATTGTTTCATTTCTCAAAAGTCTCTGGTGAAATTAACCCACCCCAATAATTCTAAAGTTTTCTCCTAATTCCTCCTTGGATGTTTCCCTAGTTATTCCTTAACTTAAAACTGACACTGAGTGAGATTTGCATATATAGAGATAATTTTAAAGAAAGAGATGTTTTCTAGATATTTCCATAAAAGCTTTTTGGGCATGAATATAGAAATTATCATGTCTATATCACACTCCTGTAGGCATGCAAAAATACAACCTAATGGAATTTTGGAGAAATTCAGAAGGAAATTCACTTGACTTCCTAACTTTGATCTTTTTCCTCTAACCTTGTTATCATTTTCATTTCCCTTTTGCTTCGAAGGTAATAATGGGCAGGAGAATCAAGATTCCTGTGAACTGTTGCAAGTGGTCAATGCTAAAGATGGAAGGGAGAAGTTTGGAATTCAAATGGAATTTGAAAGCCATGAGAGAAACCACTCAAAGAATTGGAATCAGGAAAGCTCATCTTCCATTGATGCTCCGATGCAAGACTTTCTTGCCCAACAAGAGAAAATAAGGGAAAAATATACTGGAAAAAGTGTGAACCTAATCAAAGCTAAAATACAAGTAAATGAACAGGATTTAACCCATAACAAAGGAGAAGATGCTATAAGAAGACACAGTGGACAAAATTACAATGGGACATTCATTCTTTCTCTTGGGAATAACTTCCTTACATCTCAAAAAGTGATTGATACAAAAGAGAAGCCTTATAAATGTTTGGAATGTGGAAAATGTTTTAGAACAAGGTGGCATCTTACTTCCCATGAAAGGATTCACACTGGGGAGAAGCTCTATAAATGCATGGAGTGTGGAAAGACCTTTGCTCATAACAATACACTTACTATCCATAAAAGGATCCACACAGGGGAGAAACCGTATAAATGCATGGAGTGTGGAAAGACCTTTGCTCAAAGAAATCATATTATTTCCCATAAGATGATCCACACAGGGGAGAAGCCGTATAAATGCATGGAGTGTGGAAAGAGTTTTACTCAGAGCAGTGGACTTAGAAGCCACAAAAAGCTCCACACAGGAGAGAAACCATTTAAATGCATGGAGTGCGGAAAGAGTTTTACTCAGGGCAGTGGACTTAGAAGCCACAAAAAGCTCCACACAGGAGAGAAACCATATAAATGCATGGAGTGTGGAAAGACGTTTACTCAGAGCAGTGGACTTAGAAGCCACAAAAAGCTCCACACAGGAGAGAAACCATATAAATGCATGGAGTGTGGAAAGACCTTTGCTTTGAGCAGTACACTTTCTATGCACAAAAAGATCCACATGGTGTCAGAGAATTCATGACTGGCAGAGACATGGTAACAAGGTCAGCCAATGAATAGGCATAGCAACGGGGTCAGCCAATGAGGGCTGTTTGGATGCTGAAACAGCTTGGGGCCTGGACGTGGCTTAGGTTAACTGAGATGTATACATATAAATTGTGTGCTCCTATTACTGTGCTTCTGTGAATACTCCTCCTGTTAACTCTGCTTCTGTGATTATGCTTCTGATTCAGAGAACTGCATGAGTATTGTATATATTCTTGTATATAAAGAGGTTTCTTATTTAAATCAATCTTGCTGAATCAGTTACCTGTATTTGCTTTCTGGGTTTGATTGCTACAACAAACTCTTGACAGGTTATGGGCCCAGAGCACACAGAAAGACTGAATTGTAATGAAGCTGAGGGACAGCCTGTGTCAATAGAGAAAGAACAAGGCAGAGAAAGATTGCAGGATGGCTGTTGAATTTAAGGAGAGCTCTCTGCCTTGTTTTGGACAGAAGAAGTATATAATTTGGGCTGCAAAGATGGAGTGTTTCCTGAAGGCTAAGGAGCTGTGGCATATTGTTGTTAATCCACCCCAGCCACTATTAGCAGCTGCAGATCAGAGGCAGCATGATAAAACAATGGCCTACATCATCTTGAGTTTAGAAGATAACAGTTTATCAATGTAGCTGATTTAAAGACTGCACAGAAGGTCTGGCTGAAGTTGAGAAGTGTGCATGTGAGTGTGGAGCAGCATTTTGTACAAATGAAAACTTTATTTGTTAAATTAGAACTGTGTGGAATGCAGATTCCTGAAACTCAAAAAGTGCTGTTGGTGTTAAACAGCATGGATGAAACGTGGGACATAGTTTCTGCAGTGTTTGAGTGCAAACCAGAGCAGGAATTAGGCCTTAAAAGCTTGTCTGATTGGTGAGGAGCACAAGCGCCATTTCAGAAAAGCCTCCAGGAGAAATTCCTGAGGTGGGGGCCCAAGGAGCAGAGAGTGAAATGTAACAGACTGGCCGTCTGCAGAGAGAGAACAATAGACAAGATGTCTGCAAAGAGAAAAGTAGTAGAAGAGACCAGAATACAGACCAGCACAGAGGCGGTGCTTCACCTGTGGTGAAAAGACACATTTGAAGAAAAACTTTGCAAAGAAAAAAACTATTTGAAGGATGAAACTATTTGCAAGACGGAAACTGTTTGCAAGGAAGAAAATCAGCAGATGGACAAATTGCCGTGGCAAAAGTTAGCTATTGCAATAGCAGAGACAAATGGTTGATAGACAGTGGGGCTAGTTAAACAATTGTTAATAATTCTAAATTGTTTTACAGGCTGGATCCAGCTGCTGGAGATGCAGTAGCCTTGGCAAATGACCAGAAGGCTAAAGTCATTGGAAGAGACAGTGTGCAAATTCCATATCTGGAAAAGAGATTTAATGATATATTATGTGTGCCTGAAATGGAGCATAATTTGCTGAGTGTCTCTAGTTTAGACAAGCAAGGTTTTGAGACCACATTTATAATTGGGAGGGCTCTCTGACTTTCGAGAGCTTCATGCAGAAGTTGCAGGGCATGTGTCAGCAGGAGGTCCTCTTGGTCGGCTTCCTGCCAGCTACCATCTCCCCGCCGGCATCTGGTAACAGTTACCCCTGGGGGTGTGCTCCTCAGGGGCTTCCATGAGTGGTTTACCATAAGTTTGTATCTATTGTGTGCTCGTGTATTGTTTTGGTAGAAGCTGAAGTATTCATTGACAGGTAGGACATTATAGCAGATAATTTTATGTACTACGCTTAGGTTGGACCGAAGACGGCGAAGTTCTAAGTTGTTTAAGCCCAAAATTTCAAGTCTGGTGGAATAAGACTTGTAAAGAGCCTTGGTGGAGCAGCAGAGTAAAGCACGGTTAAGTAACACCAGCTGCCTGCAATTATTGCAAGTTCAAATCTCACCAGGCTCAAGGTTGACTCAACCTTCCATCCTTTCGAGGTAGGTAAAATGAGGATCCGGTTTGTGGGGGCAATAAGCTGACTTTGTATTAAAAAAAAAAAGAACACCGCTTGGGGGGCCCGAAAGCCCTACTAAGCAGGTATATACAAAAGTATGAAGGCTATTGCTTAACGCATTGTAAGCCGCCCTGAGTCTCTGGAAAAGGGTGGCATATAAATCGAACCAATAAATAATAAATAAATAAATAAGGTATTTTGTTGCGAGCAGAGGAATGGAAGACACTTCTCAAGAAATATCTCTGGATTCATTCGATTGTATTGATGTCTGATATGTAGTGTGGGTTCCAGACAGATGAGCTGTATTCAAGAATTGGTCTAACAAAAGTTTTGTATGTCTTAATTAGCAGTTCAATATTGTTGTGGAAGAAGGAATTAAAGAAACAGCCCTTTAGGGCAGACAGAATCAGTTTATTTATTTATTGCAATAAAGGATCAGACCAGTATCCTTACCAAAGAAAGTCTGAACGAAAGCATGAAACGAACATCTCAGTTTTTATACATGGTGAGACAAAGGATTCTGTGAAGTCAGCATTTCTTATTATCACAAGACATTTGTTACACAAAATGACATACCTTAATTACTGAGTTTGTTACTATCTTTGCCAAACAGTTATAATTCTTTTTAGAAGTTACTGAAGCATAGATTCAAATTGGGACCTGGCTCTGTCTTTTGTCCCGTCTCCTGGCTGTACGGAGGACAAGGCAGTTACGGGAGGATGAATGGAGCCCGTTCCAGACTACGTTCGCCGCGGATGGGACTCATCTTTTCAGGGCCAGGAACACCAAACCACCGTGAGAGGGTGGATTTTGGACTTTTCCTGACTTTCTCCATCTTGCCTGATTAGGATGGCCAACCACCGTGAGAGGGTGGTTTTTGGACTTTCCCTGACTTTTTCCATCTTGCCTGATTAAGATGGCCAACCACCGTGAGAGGGTGGTTGGATAGTTCCCTCAACTGGACTGAACTTGAGGACTCCTACCCATTACCGTGAGGGGGTAATGGTGACTCTTCCGATTATCTTAGTCTTGCTTCCTGGACATTTGAAACCATCATTATAGACCCCTAGGCCATGTCTAGGCCAAACTTGTATTATCATTCTAGTGTTAAAATGTATTCTAGGGCAAAGCTTCTTGTGCTGCGAGATTCCCCCCTCTCGCAGGCCTGGCCCTCTATGTTATCGAGGGCCCACCTTAATGACGGATCTTGGGATCCCGAGAAGTGGCATGTTGCAAAAAGGGGATTGAGGGGTTTTTTAAAGACTTTTTTAAATAGATTTTTAAGGGGTTCTGAGGGTGGAAGAGGTTATGTGGGTTTGGGGGAAAACCCACGGGGGTTGGAGACTAGTCCGGCTGCTATTAATGGTACCGTAGGGGGTGCGGACTCTGGGGGAAAGGGGACTGTTAGAATGCCCTCTAGTGAGGGCTTCTCTATTAACACGCTGAGTGGGAGGGGCAGGTATGGTGGGAGCAGGGGGCCAGATCATGTGGCGGGGGCACGTGCTCGCTATCTTCGAGCAATTCCGTGCCCCGGTCCCCTTAGCTCTTCCCGTTCCCCAGGCTGCTTAGAATCTCAGCGCCCGAGTCTCTGGCTGATGTTATGTAATGCCAGGTCCGTAGTAAATAAAGCCCCCCTCATTTGTGATCTTATTCAAGAGGGGGGAGCGGACCTGGCAGGTATCACGGAGACCTGGTTGGGCCATGAGGGGGGAGTTCCCCTCGTGGAGATGTGCCCATCAGGCTTCCGTGCATTTCATCAGCCGAGAGCTCAGGGCAGGGGCGGGGGGGGTGGCGGTCATTCCAAAAGAAGGTCTTGATACGAGGGAGACCACTGTACCTCAGATAGCCGGATGTGAGTCCCTTTTTGTGAAGTGGGGTCGTGGGGTGCAGATGGGTCTGTTGATCACGTACCTGGCTCCCTGCCACGTGGCAACGACCCTGCCTGAACTCCTCAATGTTATAACTGAGGTGGCGGCTGATACCCCCAGACTTGTGGTCATGGGGGATTTCAACCTGCCATCCATCGGTGAAACATCTGAGGTAGCTCGGGAGTTCATGGCTTCCATGACGGCCATGGACCTGACCCAAGTAATTCACGGCCCTACTCACATGGGGGGACACATGCTGGACTTAGTTTTTACTCTGGTCAGTGGTTGAATGGCCTTGATATAGGTGATGTAGATATTGAACCCTTGTCATGGTCTGACCATTCGCTCCTTCGACTTGACTTTCTGACCGCCGTACCCCGTCGCAGGGAGGCGGAACCGACCAGGTGGTTCCACCCCAGGCGCCTGATGGACCCTGATAGGTTCCAGATGGAGCTTGGGCCATTTCCTGAGACTCTAGCTCACGACTCGGCTGATGACCTGGTGGCCGCCTGGGATGGGGTGGCTGCCGGGGCTTTGGACCGGGTCGTGCCTTTGCGGCCTCTGACTCGGCACCGAACTCACTTAGCTCCTTGGTTTTCCGAGGAGCTGAGGGAGATGAAGCGCCGGAAAAGACGCCTAGAGAGCGGTTGGAGGGCCAGTCGTTCCTTGTCTGACTTGACACTGGTAAGGTCTCATATTAAGACCTACCTAGTGGCGATAAAAGCGGCAAAATCTAGCTATTTTGCCGCTCATCGCGTCATCAGATAACCGCCCAGCTGCCCTGTTTAGGGTGACCCGCTCCCTCCTCCATCTGGGAGCGCGGGAGGACCCCTTGCAGGGCCGAGCTGAGGACTTTGTACAGTATCTGGATGATAAAATAACTCAGATTCGGGAAGACTTGGCCGCCGACTGGGTTAGTTCAGACGAGATGACTGAGGCAGGTCTTGAGAATGTTATCTGGGAGGAGTTCGATCCTGTGGCTCCCGAGGACGTGGACAGGATCTTGGGGCGGCTGAACGCAACCACATGTTTATTGGACCCGTGTCCCTCCTGGTTGGTGCTGGCTTCCTGGGAGGTTACACGAGGCTGGCTCCAGGGAATTAACGCTTCTTTGAGCGAGGGTGTCCTGCCGGCCGCCTTGAAAGAGGCGGTGGTGAGGCCTCTCCTCAAGAAGCCATCCCTGGATCCGGCTGTTTTGGCTAACTACCGTCCAGTCTCCAACCTTCACTTTATTGCGAAGGTTGTTGAGAGTGTGGTGGCGCGACAGCTTCCCCAGTACCTGGATGAAGCTGTCTATCTGGATCCGCTCCAGTCCGGCTTCAGACCTGGGTACAGCACGGAAACGGCATTGGTCGCGTTGGTGGATGATCTCTGGAGGGCCCGGGATAGGGATTATTCCTCTATCCTGGTCCTATTAGACCTCTCAGCGGCTTTTGATACCATCGACCATGGTATCATGTTGCGCCGGCTGGAGGGACTGGGAGTGGGGGGGCACAGTTTTGCGGTGGTTCTCCTCCTATCTCTCCGACCGGTCGCAATCCGTGTTGACAGGGGGGCAGCGGTCGACCCCAAGGCGCCTTGTTTGTGGGGTGCAGCAAGGGTCGGTCCTCTCGCCCCTTCTGTTCAACATTTATGTGAAGCCGCTGGGTGAGATCATCCGTGGTTTTGGGGTGGAGTTCCATCAGTACGCTGATGATACTCAGCTGTACATTTCCACCCCAGACCATCCCAATGATGCCTTGGAAGTGATGTCCCAGTGCCTGGAGGCCGTGCGGGTCTGGATGGGGAGAAACAGGCTTCGACTCAACCCTTCCAAGACCGAGTGGCTGTGGCTGCCGGCCTCCCGGTATAGCCAGTTGATGCCATCACTGGTTATTGGGGGCGAATCATTGGCTCCCACGGAGAGGGCCCGCAACTTGGGTGTCCTCCTGGATGCGCAGCTGTCCTTAGAAGGGCATATGACAGCTGTGGCCAGGGGGGCTTTTTGTCAGGTTCGCCTGATACGCCAGTTGCGCCCCTTTCTGGACCGGGACTCCCTACGCACGGTCACTCAAGCACTCGTCACTTCTCGTCTGGACTATTGTAACGCTCTCTACATGGGGCTCCCCTTGGGGTACACCCGGAGGCTCCAACTGGTGCAGAATGTGGCTGCGCGGGGTATTATGGGAGCGACGGGGCGCTCCCATGTGACTCCTCTCCTGCGCGAGCTGCATTGGCTTCCGGTGGACTTCCGGGTGCGCTTCAAGGTGTTGGTGATCACCTTTAAAGCGCTCCATGGCTTAGGGCCAGGGTACTTACGGGACCGCCTTCTGCCACCAATAGCCTCCCACCGGCCGGTTCGCTCCCACAGAGAGGGCCTCCTCAGGGTGCTGTCGGCCAGACAATGCCGGCTGACGACCCCCAGGAGGAGAGCCTTCTCTGTGGTGGCACCTACCCTATGGAACAATCTACCCCCAGAGATACGAGTGATCTCCGACCTTCGGATTTTTCGTCAGGCCCTAAAAACTCATTTTTTTCAGTTAGCCGGTCTGTCTTGATTTTAGGGTTAGTTTTAATATTTTAATATTGATTTTAATTGACAAGTTTTAAATTATAGGCCAAATTTTATAAATTATTTTAACTTATTTTTTAACTGATGTTTGTATAGATGTTTTTATCTTGGCTGTTCACCGCCCTGAGTCCGAAAGGAGAAGGGCGGTATAGAAATTTAAATAATAAATAAATAAATAAATAAATAAATAAATTATCTTCTTGTTGAAACAATAATATGGTCATCTCCGTTTCTCTGACCTTCAAAGTGTAAATCACCAAAATGTCTTTATCTGTGACAACTGAGGTGCCTCTCCTCACTGGTTCTACATCAAAGAAGGAATGTGTCTGCCTTTTATTTCAACTGGATACATTTGCAAGCACAATTTCTCTTCTACAATACTATGAACAAAGAGGGCCCTTCAGTGATCATCTAGCTGGACCCGCTTTTCCTACTTTAATATTACCGGAGAAGAAGCTACGCAAGATTAGGTTAACAATTCTTAATGCTTTTTTGGCAATGCTGTTACAGTGAGCATTGCCAAATGCTTACGTCATTTGAGATGAGTACTCCAGGGTCCTTGACAGAGTGAGCGTCGTCTACTAGGTTGTATCCATCCAGCTTGTCTCCTCCCAGCAGCGTTGTGGCTGGGGGGAGGTCAACCCCACGGCTCCCCAGTCTACTTGGTCGTTCCATTGCTTGACATTGTGTGCTCAGCCCCTGCGGTAGACTAGGTCTCCAGGTTGTCTGATAAAACAGATCTTGCTTGTCAGGGTATGAAAGAGTTAATAGCTGTAAGCTGATGGGAAGCTGATGCAATGGAATGAGGCAGCAGAGTTAACTGCCACTTTAAAAAGCTGGGTAAGAAGCTGCCTATATAAGGGAAGCCATTAGAGGACGTTTCCTTCTCAAGCCTTCTCCTCATGCATTATACTTCTTGTTTTCTCATTGTGTATCATTGCTCTCCATTGTATCAGTAGCTGTATGATAAAGGTATTTAACCACGCATAAATTTGTAAATATTTAACTGTAAATAAACTCCTCCTGGCTCTTTGCTACGTGGCAGCGACCCTGCCCGAGTTCCTCAATGTTATAGCCGGGGTGGTGGTTGATACCCCCAGGCTTTTAGTCATGGGGGATTTCAACCTGCCGTCCATCGGTGAAGCATCTGAGGTGGCTCGGGAGTTCATGGCTTCCATGACGGCCATGGACCTGACCCAGTTAATTCAGGGCCCCACTCACATAGGAGGAAACACACTGGACTTGGTTTTCGTCTCTGGTCAGTGGTTGAATGGCTTAGATACAGGGGATATAGTTATTGAACCCTTGTCATGGTCAGACCATTCTCTCCTTAGACTTGACTTCCTGACCGCTATGCCCCACCGCAGGGAGGCGGAACCGATCAGGTGGTTCCGCCCCAGGCGCCTGATGGATCCTGATAGGTTCCGAATGGAGCTTGGGCCATTTCCTGAGACTCTGGCGCGCGACTCGACGGAAGACCTGGTGGCTGCCTGGGATAGGGCGGCCGCTGGTGCTTTAGATCGGGTCGTGCCTTTGCGGCCTCTGACCCAGCGCCGAATCTGCCCAGCTCCTTGGTTCTCCGAGGAGCTGAGGGGGATGAAACGCCGGAAAAGACACCTAGAGAGTAGTTGGAGGGCCAGTCGCTCTGAATCTGACCGTAGACTAGTGAGGTCTTATATCAAGACCTACTTAGTGGCGATAAAGGCGGCGAAGTGTAATTACTTTTCCGCTCTTATCACGTCGGCAGAAAATCGCCCAGCTGCCTTGCTTAGGGTGACTTGCTCTCTTCTCCATCTGGGAGCGCGGGAAGACCCCTTGCAAGGTCGTGCTGAGGATTTTGCGCATTATCTGCACGATAAAGTCGCTCAAATTCGGGAAGGCTTGGACTCTGGGTAGGTACAGGTGGGTTGTCCGAGGTCTGTCTTGAGACGGTTATCTGGGATGAGTTTGACCCTGTAACTCCCGAGGACGTGGACAGGATGCTGGGGAGGTTGAACGCAACCGCATGTTTATTGGACCCGTGTCCCTCCTGGTTGGTGCTGGCTACCCGGGAGGTTACACGAGGCTGGCTCCAGAGGATTATAAATGCTTCTTTGAGTGAGGGGTTCTTGCCTCCCGCCTTGAAAGAGGCGGTGGTGAGGCCCCTCCTCAAGAAGCCCTCTCTGGACCCAGCTGTTTTAGCAAACTATTGTCCAGTTTCCAACCTTTGCTTCTTGGCGAAGGTTGTTGAGAGTGTGGTTGCGCGACAGCTCCCGCAGTACCTGGATGAAACCGTCTATCTAGATCCGTTCCAGTCCGGCTTCAGGCCCGGGTACAGCATGGAAACGGCATTGGTCGCGTTGGTTGATGATCTCTGGAGGGCTCGGGACAGAGGTTGCTCCTCTGTTCTGGTCCTATTAGACCTCTCAGAGGCTTTTGATAACATCGACCATGGTATCATGCTGCGCCGGTTGGAGGGGTTGGGAGTGGGAGGCACTGTTTTACGGTGGTTCTCCTCCTATCTCTCTGACCGGTCGCAGTCTGTGTTGGCTGGAGGGCAGAGGTCGACCTCAAGGCACTTGGTTTGTGGGGTGCCACAAGGGTCGGTCCTCTCGCCTCTCCTGTTCAACATTTATGTGAAGCCGCTGGGCGAGATCATCCGTGGTTTTGGGGTGCAGTGCCATCTGTACGCTGATGACACCCAGCTGTACATCTCCACCCCAGACCACCCCAACGATGCCCTTGAAGTGATGTCCCGGTGCCTGGAGGCCGTGCGGGTCTGGATGGGGAGGAACAGGCTCCGACTCAATCCCTCCAAGACTGAGTGGCTGTGGCTGCCGGTGTCCCGATATAGTCAGCTGGTGCCATCGCTGACTATTGGGGGCGAGACATTGGCCCCCACGGAGAGGGCGCGTAACTTGGGTGTCTTCCTGGACGCACGGCTGTCTTTAGAAGAGCATATGACGGCCGTGGCCAGGGGGGCTTTCTATCAGGTTCGCCTGATACGCCAGTTGCGCCCCTTTCTGGATCGGGACTCCCTATGCACGGTCACTCATGCCCTCATTACTTCCCGCCTCGACTACTGCAATGCTCTCTACATGGGGCTCCCCTTGAGGAGCACTCGGAGGCTCCAACTGGTGCAGAATGCGGCCGCGTGGGTACTTATGGGGGCGACATGGCGCTCCCACGTGACACCTCTCCTGCGCGAGCTGCATTGGCTTCCAGTGGTCTTCCGAGTGCGCTTCAAGGTGTTGGTTCTCATCTTCAAAGCGCTCCATGGCTTAGGACCCGGTTATTTACGAGACCACCTTCTTGCTCCGATAACCTCCCACCGGTCAACACGCTCCCACAGAGAGGGTCTCCTCAGGGTGCCTTCTGTCAGACAGTGTCGGCTGGCGACCCCCCGGGGAAGAGCCTTCTCTGTGGGGGCACCCGCCCTCTGGAATGAGCTACCCCCAGGGATACGACTAATCCCGGACCTCCGTACCTTCCGCCGGGCCCTGAAGACTTTTTTTATTTCAGCAAGCTGGGCTGGGTTAAAAATTTTTAATTGGGTGAATTTTATGGGTAAGGGGTTTTAAATTGGAGAAGCCTAAGATAATTTAATTTTGTTTTAATGTATTTTAATACTTGTATTGTGTGTTTTAATTCTGGCTGTTCACCGCCCCAAGTCCTTCAGGAGAGGGGGCGGTATAAAAATTTAATAAATAAAATAAATAATAAATAAATAAAACCACTTATTTATCTAAAAGGCACTGTGTCCTGTGTGCTGTCTTTTGCTCCTGGGTTTATCTCATAATACTAGTCACACTGCCTAAACTCTGACATTGCTTAATGTCAGCCCTGCCTCTGTTCAAATCCCAAGAAAGAAAACCCCAACTCCATTGATGTAGAGAAGAGGTACTTTTACTGAGTTTGAAATTATAGCAGCGAAAGAAAAGCAAGATCTGAGCCAAAAGGCATGAAAATTAAATATAGAATAGAATAGAATTCTTTATTGGCCAAGTGTGATTAGACACACAAGGATTTTGTCTTGCTGCATATGCTCCCAGAGTAAATAAAAGATACATTCATCAAGAATCAAATAAAGAACAGTTACTTATAAAAAATCCAATAGATGAAAGAATACGAGGAGCTATAAAACTTCTGAAAGATCAATTTCAAATGCTTATGGTGGAACAAACAGCAACAAATTTACAATTTGCAAAACAACACATTTTGTAACACTAATAAACCGGGCAGATGGTTGGTTTATACACTAAGGAAGAGGCAGAGTACATGGGTCATTGATAGTATTGATAGTGGAGGGAAGGAAATTTTTCAACAAAACTTAATCAAAGAAGTTTTTTTAGACTATTATACCAAATTATATGCCAAAGATGATATACAGAATGGACTTATAGAGAAATATTTAGAAAAAAGAAGAGTTACAAAAATTTCTAGTCAACAAAAGGAGAGAATGAATCATCCTATAACAGCTGAGGAGATTATTGCCACAATTAAACAATTGAAAACAGCTAAAGCACCAGGGACGGATGGTTTAACTGCGGTGTATTATAAAACTTTACAAGCAGAAATGATTGAATATCTTAAAGATCTATTTTGTAGTATACAACAAGGGGGTAAAATACCCCCATCATGTAAAACAGCTTATATTTCATTGATACCGAAAGAGCAAGCAGGTCCTAAAAAACCTGAGAATTTTAGACCAATATCTCTTCTCAACAATGACTATAAAATATTTGCAAAAGTATTAGCCAACAGGTTGATGCCAGTTATTCAAGAGGTGATTCATTATGATCAAGCGGGATTTATAGAAGGCAGATATATGAAGGACAAGGTAAGGCAAATTATAGATTTATTGGAATATCTTGAGAAGAATAAACAGATCCCTGCAGTGCTGGTTTTCTTGGATGCGGAGAAGGCCTTTGATAGAGTGGATTGGGACTTTCTATTAAAGACTTTAAGAAATATGGACTTTGGGGACCAGTTTATACAGGCAGTCTCAGCAATTTATCAAGAACAAATGGCACAAATTATTATTAATGGAAGTTTGACAACAAATTTTAGTATTGAAAAAGGAACAAGACAAGGTTGTCCATTATCCCCATTGTTATTCATCTTAACATTAGAAGTCTTGTTGAATACAATACGGGACTTGAGTACTTTGAAAGGAATAGTGATAAGGCAAGAGAATTACAGAATAAGGGCATTTGCAGATGATCTGGTTGTTATCCTAACACAGCCGATGGAATCAATAATCCAGATGAAAGACATTATAGAAGAATATGGTATGGTATCAGGATTTAGACTGAACCAGAAAAAAACTAAGATGATAGTTAAAAATATGACACAAGATCGAAAACAGGAATTGAAAGCAAGGCAGGTTTTGAAATAGTACCAAAGGTTAAATATCAAGGAGTTCAGGTTGCAGAATCAAATATAAAATTGTTTCAAAATAATTATGAGGTGTTGTGGCGAGAGGTACAAAAAGACATGGAGACTTGGAAAAAACTGCAGCTGTCTTTACTTGGAAGAATAGCAGCAGTTAAGATGAACGTTTTGCCAAGATTTCTTTTTTTGTTTCAAATGATTCCGGTGCTTAAAAGTGATAAACAACTGAGAGAATGGCAAAGTGGAGTGAATAAGTTTGTATGAAATGAGAAAAAGCCGAGAGTTAAGCTGAAAATTATGCAAGATGTTCCGGAAACTTCCAAACCTACAATTATACTATGAAGCAGCAGCTTTGACGCAAGCAAGTGATTGGTTTGGAAGGAAAAAGACTGGAATATTGAATATAGAAAGTTATGATCTTGAACTTGGTTGGCATGCATACTTATTTTATGAGAACAAAGTGGATAAAGTATTTAAAAGCCACATACTTAGAAACTCTTTGATGAGAGTTTGGAGGAAGCATCGACTCAAATGGGATTATAAAATACCGTTATGGCTGGATCTTGGTCATATCATGTGGAATACAAATATAATGTCACTCGGGGGGGGGGGTATATAAAGAAGTTCTTTTTACAGATGCGGGCAGATGGCAACTGAAGACATTAGAAACGCTGTTGGCTGAAGGGATTAATTTAACTTGGTTACAGTATAATCAACTTCAATTGAGATGGAAAGAGGACCAAAAAACTGGTATAATGATGCATGAAGAAGAATTGGTTAGACATATAAAAGAGAAAGGTCCAAGGCATATTAAAAGGGTTTATAATGTTTTGCTAGAAAGGGACTCAGAAACTGAACTGGTTAAAGATTGTATGATAAAGTGGGCACAACATTTTGCAGAACCAGTGATGTTGGAAACATGGGAAAAAATATGGGTTCAGAATGTTAAATTTACACAGTCGCAGAACTTGAGGGAAAATTTTTATAAAATGTGTTATAGGTGGCATTTAGAAATTATTGTGTATGTACCCTAATGTTCAACCAAAATGCTGGAGATGTGATTGCTTAGATGCCACGTATTATCACATGTGGTGGACTTGTAAGAAAGTGAAGGCTTTTTGGATAAAAATTTGGTGGGTTATGCAAAATGTTTTGAAGAAAAAAATTCAGTTTTCTCCACAATTGTTTTTATTGGGTATAGTTAAGGGTTTTACATTGGGTGAAGTAAAGCTGATATTGTATATGGTAACGGCAGCGAGATTACTGATAGGTCAATATTGGAAAAATGAAGCTATGCCCACTATTGAAGAATGGACTTTGAAGATGGCCAGTTTTGCAGAAATGGCGAACATCTCAGCATATCTAAAAGATCGGACACAAGAGACTTATGTATGGGAGTGGAAAAAGTGGATAGATTATGTGCAGAATAAATATCAAACTAGGAAATATCAGATAGCTTTTAACTGAATGTATTATATAGGGATAGAATAATTGAATTTTGTGAAGATTTGAATAATATACAGGGGGTGGAGGGGTTCAAGTTTTATATTGATAAGATTTTGATTTGGATTATATTTTGTGGAAGTCCTGGGGGGAGGGGAGGGTTGGGGGGGATAGGGAGGGTTGGGGGGGGAAATGGGGAGAAAATGTATTTGTAAAACTTTTTCAATAAAAAAAAAGAATCATATGGTACAACACTTAATGATAGTCATAGGGAACAAATAAACAATCAAATCATATTAGGAAACAGTCAATATAAATTGTAAGGAGAAAACTAACAAGGTTACAGTCATACAGTCATAAGTGGGAGGAGATGGGTGATAGGAACAATGAGATTAATAGTAATGCAGACTTAATAACTAGTTTGACAGTGTTGAGGGAATCATTTGTTTAGCAGAGTGATGGCGTTTGGGGAAAAACTTGTGTCTAGTTATTCTGGTGTGCAGTGCTCTATAGCATCGTTTTAGGGTAGGAGTTGAAACAGTTTATGGATGTGAGGGGTCCTTAAATATTCTCACAGACCTCTTTGACTTGTGCAGTATACAGGTCCTCAATGGAAGGCAGTTGGTAGTAATTGTTTTTTCTGCAGTTCTAATTATCCTATGAAGTGTGTCTGTGTTGTTGAACCAAACCAGACAGTTATGGAGGTGCAGATGACAGACTCAATAATTCCTCTGTAGAACTGGATCAGCAGCTCCTTGGGCACTTTGAGTTTTCTGAGTTGGCGTAGAAAGAACATTCCTTGTTGTTCTTTTATGTTATTCAAAATTTCCCCCAATCCCCCCCACCCAGGGACCCAGACTGAATGTCCAATCCCCGCCACACATAGTGTCATGTGGGGCAAATCTTCAGGTCTTTTCATCCGTCTGGAGTTCCAGGACAGTTGGCCTTGCCTGGCTGTAAACAATTCCACTCAACAGCTCAGTAATTCGTGAGACTAAACCTCCTTTATGCACATGGGCCATCTTCACACCAGCTCTCTTCCCAAACCCCAATGCCATGTTACCCTCCCTGTTACTATGGCAGCCGATAGCAGGCAAGCATGAAAGGGAAAACCCATGCTGGAGATCCAGTTGACCCTCCTAATCCTTCTTTTCTGTAGACTAGCCACACCCAAATCCTGCAACCGTTTTTCATACGTTTTAGTTTTCAGGCCTTTAATCAACTTAGCTGCTCTTCTTTGCACTTTCTCCAAAGTCTAAACAGCTTTTTTGTAATGTGATGTGTTAGAGTTTGCAGCAATCCAACCAGCACACAAGTAAATAATTCAGCAGTATTCATCTATACAAGAAACTTCTTTATATGCAATAATATACAGTATGATGCATGTATACAATTCTCATGCAGCAGAAGTCAGAACCAGAACTCAGAATCCAGAATAGAATCTGGATAGAAGTCAATAATCATAGAAGCAATATCATACAGAGGCAATATTGCAAGGACAAAGTAACTCTTATATACAAAGTCAAGCTAAGCCACACCCAGGCTCCGAGATGTCTGGGTCACTAAACAGTCCCCATCGACTGACGTGTTACCATGTCTATTCCAATTAATGAACTCTTATACACTGACATGATGACCAAAACTGGATGCAGTTTTCCCGGTGTAGAGTTACTAAGGTTTTATAAAACGGTACATGATTCTGATTCTATGACTCCATTTATACAATCATGGATTATATTAGCTTTTTTGGCTGCTGCCGCACACATGTGACTCATTATTTAAGTGATCATCCATTCGGACTCCCAAGGTCCCCCTCACAATTACTGTTTTTGAGCCAGGTTTCAAGTAATCTGTTTTTCCTGTAAACGTGTAAAATCTTACTTTTCTCCACATTAAGTTTCATTTTGTTGGATTCAACCTTGTCTCATTTGGATCAGAAAGACACAATATGCATACACATAAAAATCGATAGAGACATGGCAGATCAGTGGTTAAAATGCAGTACTACAGGCTAATTGCCCACAGCCAGGAGTTCGATCCTGACTGATCATGGTTGATTCAGTCTTTCATCTTTCTGAGGTTGTTAAAATGAGGACCCAGATTGCTGGGGACAATATGCCAACCTTGTAACCTGCTCAGAGAGTGTGGTAAAGCATTGTGGAGTGGTATATAAGTCCAAGTGGAATTGCTATTGCTATATAGTTTCTCCCGAGCGTGGATCCTTTTATAAGAAGTAAGATGACTATTCTGAGCAAAACTCTTTCCACATTTATATAGTTTCTCCCATGTGGATCATCTTATGGGAAATAAGATTACCTCTTCGAGCAAAGGTCTTTCCACACTCCATGCATTTATATGGCTTCTCCCCCGTGTGGATCCTTTTATGCATAGTAAGTGTACTGCTATGAGCAAAGATCTTTCCACACTCGATGCATTTATACGGCTTCTCTCCTGAATGGATCTTTTTGTGGCTTCTAAGACCACTGCTCTGAGTAAACGTCTTTCCACACTCCATGCATATATATGGCTTCTCCCCTGTGTGGATCATCTTATGGGAAACAAGATAACTACTTTGAGCAAAGGTCTTTCCACACTCAATGCATTGAAATGGCTTTTCCCCTGTGTGGATCTTTTGGTGGATAGTAAGTTTAGTGCTCAAAGCAAAGGTCTTTCCACACTCCATGCATTTATATGGTTTTTCTCCTGTGTGGATCATCTTATGGGAAATAAGATAAGCTCTTTGAGCAAAGGTCTTTCCACATTCTATGCATTTATATGGTTTCTCCCCCGTGTGGATCCTTTTATGGATAGTAAGTGTACTTCTGTGAGCAAAGCTCTTTCCACACTCCATGCATTTATATGGTTTCGCTCCCGAGTGGATTCTTTTATGGGAAATAAGATTACTGTTATGAACAAAGGTCTTTCCACACTCCATGCATTTAAATGGCTTCTCTCCCGAGTGGATCCTTTTATGGGAAATAAGATTACTGTTATGAGCAAAGGTCTTTCCACACTCCATGCATTTATATGGTTTCTCCCCTGTATGGATCCTTTTATGGATAGTAAGTGTATTGCTCTGAGCAAAGATCTTTCCACACTCCATGCATTTGTAGAGCATCTCCCCAGTGTGAACCCTTTCATGGGATATAAGTTGCCTGTTTGTTCTAAAGCATTTTCCACATTCCAAACATTTATAAGGCTTCTCTTTTGTGTCAATAGCTTTTTGAGATGTAAGGAAGTTATTTCCAAGAGAAAGAATGAATATCCCATTGTAATTTTCTCCGTTGTGTCTTCTTATAGCATCTTCTCCTTTGGTTTGAGTTAAATCCTGTTCATTTACTTGTACTTTAGCTTTGATTAGGTTCACACTTTTTCCAGTATATTTTTCCCTTATTTTCTCTTGTTGGGCAAGAAAGTCTTGCATCGGAGCATCAGTGGAAGATGAGCTTTCCCGATTCCAATTCCTTGAGTGGTTCCTCTCATGGCTTTCGAACTCCATTTGAATTCCAAACTTCTCCCTTCCATCTTTAGCATTGATCACTTGCAACAGTTCACAGGAATCTTGATTCTCCTGCCCATTATTACCTTCAAAGCAAAAGGGAAATGAAAATGATAACAAGGTTAGAGAAAAAGATCAAAGTTAGGAAGTCAAGTGAATTTCCTTCTGAATTTCTCCAAAATTCCATTAGTTTGTATGTTTGCATGCCTACAGGGGTGTGATATGGACATGATGATTTCTATATTCAAGAGTCCAAAAAGCTTTGGAAATATCTAGAAAACATCTCTTTCTTTACAATTATCTCTATATATGCAAATCTCTCTGAGTGTCAGTTTTGAGTTAAGGAATAATCAGGGGAAACATCCAAGGAGGAATTAGGAAAAAACTTAAGAATTATTGGGGTGGGTTAATTTCAGCAGAGACTTTTGAGAAATGAAACAATTTTGAAACAAACTCCTTCTTCCCCAGTGTACCTTCAAGCAGCTGCTCCACAGTGTCTGTCTGGTGAGCGGGACCCCCGCTCGGCCCATTCCTTGATCCCAGCAATGAGGCTTTGGAGCGAAATCTCTTGGAAGCCTCCCATTGTCTTGTAAACGCTCTTCGTGCTGAGACTGGAAAGGTTGGGAGGCTTCAAGAATGGCTATTTTGCTTCCCCAAAGTCTCATTGGCTTGCAAGGTCTTTTTGGCCGGATCTGGTACAGGCATCTGTTTGCAGAGAATGGAAGGCCTAAAGTACTTTAGTGCAAGATCACATGAGATCTCAAGCTCTTAATCTCACGTGATCTCACACCGCAGTACTTTAGGCCTGCGTTCTTTTTAGAACTGAGGAGTGCACGAGAATCAGGGCAAAATTCACTGAAAACGAAGAGGCCTTCCCTCTCTTTGCAAATCATTTTGCCCTGGATCTCATACCGGCCTTGGTTAGCAGAGAAAAGACGCCTAAAGCACTGTAGTGCGAGATCACGTGAGATCTTTTGTGCAAGATTTCCCACTACTGATCTCACGTATCTCTCACCACTTTAGGCCTCTTTTTTCTGCAAATTCACCAAAGTAGGTAAAAAAACTGATGGCTCACCACATCCTCGAAAGATAAATCCCGGCAGGATGGGGTGGGGGAACAGGTAGGGCGAATGTTGTTGCAGCGCCTCTGCTGTCTTTCATAAGTGTGAATGACGGCTGTGGTGCTGCAACATTCGTAATTTCAGGACTGAGTCTTACGTGCTTGGGAGTGGGCTAGGTTGTAACTTGGAACGGTCACTTAATGAACTCGGGGATTACCTGTACCTTAGGATGCTCTGAGTGACATTGCATGAGGCCTTTGTTCTTGAAGTGGATTGGGAGAATGCTCTTCCATGGGCTGAGTGTGAAAGTTCTGTTCTCACACAATTTTGGAGGTTTCAGAGGACAAATGACAACACGTTCCTCTCACATGACCTCCAGAGGACATATAAAAGCACACCTCGTTCTTTTCAGCCCCCACAGGTAAGTTCAAATAGAAATGGAAAAATACAGATAAGAAATGGCAGAGAAAGCATCTAAGCAAAGAGACATTGACTCTTTCCTTCCTTGGAGTACCGTCTCCCTCCCAGGAGATGATATCTGATTAGTGGTTTTTTAATTTAAAAAAGCTAACTAGAATCTGCATTCTTGAACTCTCTGATTGGGGACAAGAAAACTTACCGAGAGAGACCACGTTCCTATGGTTTTCAAGCATGACTTCTGAATGCAGTGCTTTCTGGTCAGGATCCAGCTGAGACCATTCCTCCTCAGAGAAAGTCACAGCCACCTCCTCGAAGGACACAAGACTCTCCTGAACACGGAAAAAACAAGAACAGAACAGGAGGATTCGCAAGATCTGTTCATCTTCATCAATGATTTAGACAAGAGGATAGAAGGGGAACTCATCAAATTTGCAAACTAGACCAAATTGACAGGAATAAAAACACTCCAGAACAGTGGTCACCAACTGGTGGTTCGCGGACCACTGGTGGTCCAGGAGAAAATTCTGGTAGTCCACAGAGAAATCGTTGCATTTCTCTTGGGGAGCCCAGCCAAGGTTTCCTGTGCCGCTTGTGCTTCAGCACTTTGACTCCCAGAGACAGAATGGAGTCCTTCAGGCAGTTAGCTTGGCCGCCTGTTAGCAGAGAGAAGCAGCTGGAGTCAACCCTGGCTTTGCTGTCCATTGCAGTTGTTAAATCAGCCCCCTGCAAACTCTTGTTTCTCAAGAAGCACTCGCTGAAGAGGCACAGGAAACTTCGGCCGGGCTTCTTGAGAGACGAGAGTTTGAAGGGGGCTGATCTAGCGTCTGCAATGGACAGCAAAGCCAGGATTGACTCTGGCTGCTTCCCTCTGCTGTAGTGCTTCCTGAACGTGGTTTACCGCTGTGAGCCCCAAGCGCTCCCTCATCAATCCCCTGCAGCAGCTCCCCTCCAGCCGGAAGATAAAGCCCAGTGCCGGCTCTCGTATGCCAAGCTGACCCTTCGTCTATTTCAAACCATCCCCCGTTAGGGGGACCCCACAAAGCTCTCACCACCCCTTCCATCCTTCTGCCCCCAGCCTTTTGGATGAGGTGGAAATCCTGGATATTCAGAGGTTGGGTAGCCACGGCTGGGAAGAAAAGGAAGAAGAGTAGCAGCAGTTTCAGGAGGAGGAGGAGGAAATCTCCCCCTCCTCTTCCTCATGGAGATATCTTTTTTTTTTTATTAAAAAGTTTAATCAAGTATTACAATTTTTTCCCTCCCTCCTCCCCCCTTCCCTCCTCCCCCCACCCCCATCCCTCATCCCCCCTCTCCCTCCAACCCCCCTCCCTCCCCACCCACCCTGGACTTCCCAGGGCAAATACAGGGTATAACATTTAACAAACATAAACTAAAATATGCTAACTTTCTGTAGGCTCCCAACTCCCTCTTGCTCTTTAACTCCCCTTTCAACTAACAAAACATAATTCAAAAAGAAAAAGTTGGTTTCATTCATAAGCCATTTGAAGCTTTTTAGTCCGATATTTGTTTTGAATATAGTCAATCTATCTTCTACATTCCGATATATATCTTTCATTTGAATGGTCCTTCAAATATGCCGAAATTTTTGCCATCTCTGCTAAATTCACTACTTTTAATGTCCATTCTTCAATGGTAGGTAAGTCTTCCTTCTTCCAATACTGCGCCACCAAAAGTCTGGCTGCTGTTATTAAATTTAAAATCAATTTAGTCTCTATAACCGTACAATCTGTAATTATACCTAACAAAAAGAACTGTGGAGTAAATTTTATCTTCTTTTTGAGAATGTTTTGGATAATCCACCATATTTTTATCCAAAATGCCTTAATTTTTTTACATGTCCACCATATATGATAATACGTGGCATAATCACATTCACATCTCCAACACTTAGGTTGCAAACTTGGATACAAACAGGCTAGCTTTTTAGGATCTAGATGCCATCTATAAAACATTTTATAAAAATTCTCTCTTAAGTTTTGGGCTTGCGTAAACTTTACATTTCTAACCCATATTTTTTCCCACGTTTCCATCAATATTGGTTCTTCAATGTTTTGTGCCCATTTTATCATACAATTCTTAACTAGCTGTTTCTGAATCTATTTCTACCAATGCATTATATAATCTTTTTATATGCATTTGACTTTGGTCTCTAATTTGTTTTACCAAGTTCTCCTCATTTTGCGAGATACCAATTTTCTGATCTTCTCTCCATCTAGCTTGCAGCTGTCTATACTGAAACTATGTTTGAATTATCCTTTCTTCTCTTGATTCAAAGATTGTAGTTGTAATATACCTCCTTCCTTATTAAGAAGCTCTTTATAAGTAATCACATCTTGTTTTTGCTCTCACCACCTCTTCCATCCTTCTGCCCCCAGCCTTTTGGATGAGGTGGAAATCCTGGATCTTCAGAGGTTGGGTGGCCACGGCCGCGAAGAAAAGGAAGAAGAACAGCAGCGGTTCCAGGAGGAGGAGGAAACCTTCCCCTCTTCCTCCTGGAGATATCTTTGAGGTATCTTTGCCTGACTTTTCTGTACAAAGCCGACTGGCTCTTTCCCCTTCTTTCCCTGTGGCTCTTTCTGGGGGAAAAAAAAGACCCCTTCCTTTTTTTGTATCCAGCTGGCGCTTTCCAAAGCTGGCTTTTCGAGCTTTGATTGTGATTTTTTAAAATTATTATTTACATCATCACCCGTCCCTGGAAAGGCATTAAAGACTTCTCTTTGTATTAGATTGATGGATAAATCCTAGGCATGAATATGTATTTAAACTGGGAATGAGCAGAAATACTTAAAAGAAATTTAGCATGAAGCAGGGGAACTGAGATTTGTTAGCTTTGCTTTCTTTCTTGCATTGCCTTGCTTATGTTGTGGAAAAAATAATAATGGTGCACTGGTTAAGATTCTAAGTTGATGCTGATTAAATTTAAAATGGGACAGTTATGAAGAGTGTACTGTAATGTCGGGAAGAAATGATAAAATGGAAAAAAGTTGTAGTGCTTCCTGGATGTGGTTTACCACTCTGAGCCCCAAACGGCAGGAGACAAGGGCTGCCTTGGTGCCACCAGCTGGCACAAATGTACCATGGTGAAGGCGGAATGCTGATGCCATGCAAATGCAAGTAGCACTTGACTCCTTCACCTTCCAACTGTCGCCACCGCCACTTCTGCCCGCTTGGGCCGCCTGCCCCCCACTTCCATAACAGCACCTATTATCTCATTCAGGCCAGCATGGGCTGTGTTCCTTTTCGCATGTGGCACCACCTGCAAAGTTGCACATTCCACATGCCACAAGTAAAGAGAAATTTCCTGACAGTGAGAACAATTAATCAGTGGAATGACTTGCCTTCAGAAATTGTGGGTGCTCCGACACTGGAGGTGTTTAAAAAGAAATTGGACAGCCATTTATCTGAAATGTTATAGGGCTTCCTGTCTGAGCAGGGGTTGGACTAGAACAGGGGTCCCCAACCTTTTGGACCTCAGGGACCACCAAATTCATAATTTTAAATTTCGTGGACCACTAATCCGAATCCAGCGTGCCGCTTGCTGAAGCACCTGGACTCCCAGTGACAGGATGAGGTCCTTCAGGCACTCTCCCTCCTCTCTTTCTCTCTCTCTCTCTCCCCTGTCTCTCTCACTTTCTCTTCCCCCCTCTCTCTTTACCACTCCTTCTGTCTCATTCTCTCTGTCTCTCTCTCCCTCCCTCTCTCCCCCTCTCTCATTCTGATTCTCTCTGATTCTGTCTCTCATTCTCTCTCTCTCACTCTCTGATTCTCTTTCTCTCCCTAATTCTCCCTCTCGTTCTCTCTTTCATTCTGTCTCTTTTTCTCTTTCATTCTGTCTCTTTCTCTCTCTATCTCATTCTGATTCTCTCTCTCTCTCTCATTCTCTCTCTGTCTCTTTCTCTCTCTCTTTCATTCTCTCTCTGATTCTTTTTCTCTCTCTCATCTCATGAGCCAGCCAGTGTCTTGGGGCTCAGAGGAAGTCAAGCATCTCCCTGAGAGACCAAGGTGCACAGAGCACCAACAAGGGCCAGAAGAAGTGTGGGAATGAAGCACGACTTGAACTTGAGCAGCATGAGCATTCGCTTCGGTATATGAGCATTCGCATGGTCACTCATGCCCTTGTCACCTCCCGGCTGGACTATTGTAATGCTCTCTACATGGGGCTCCCCTTGAAGAGCACCCGGAGGCTCCAACTGGTCCAGAATGCGGCCGCGCGGGTGGTTATGGGTGCAACTCGTTGTGCCCGCGTGACACCCCTCCTGTGCGAGCTGCACTGGCTCCCGGTGGTCTTCCGGGTGTGATTCAAGGTGTTGGTTACCACCTTTAAAGCGCTCCATGGCATAGGACCCAGGGTACCTTCGAGACCGTCTTCTGCCACCAATAGCCTCCCACCGACCAGTCCGTTCCCACAGAGAGGGTCTCCTCAGGGTGCCATCAGCCAAGTTATGTCGGCTGGCGACAGCCAGGGGGAGGGCCTTCTCTGTGGGAGCCCCAGCCCTGTGGAATGAACTGCCCCCGGAAATACGTAAGATCTCCGACCTCCGGGTGTTTCGCTGCGCACTGAAGACCCTGTTGTTCCGCCAGGCAGAGCTATCAATATAATAATTTTAAATTGGGGTATTTTAATTTTTGGGGTTTTAAATCAGCCAAATTTATTTAATTATTTTAATTTTTAATCATTGTTGTGTCCTGTGTTTTTAAATTGGCTGTACACCGCCCTGAGTCCTTCGGGAGAAGGGCGGTATAGAAATAAAATAATAATAATAATAATAATAATAATAATAATAATAATAATAATAATAATATTTGCGCCAGCTGGTGGTGCAAAACAGCCCTTGTCTCCTGCCGCTTGGGACTCAGAGCAGTAAACGGCGACTGGTCTGGGGAGCAGCTGGATTTTGCTCTCCATCGTGGACGCCAGATGCTCTTGTCTCTTGAGGAGCGCTCCCTGAAGCGGCACAGAAAACTTTGATAAATAGATAGACATTGTTCGATAAAAAAAAAAAAAAAAAAACTGCCTCTTATACGCTGAAGAAACATAAAAAGAGGTGATAGTTAGTGTATGAAAATTTGGAGAAATATCGAGAAAATAATTAGAGAACAAAAAAAAATCCTGGAAGAAATGACGAGCATATCATCGACGATCCTGAAAACAGGGAAGAAGACCCCCTCAAATCCCACCATATCCATGACCTCCCCGGCTACCCAAAAATCAATGGAAGGAGCACAAAAAACGGACAAGGCCATAGCAACACCAACATTACTAACAGTACAGTCAACATTGACATTAATTCAAGAAACGATGGTGGCCATGCAGGAGAAAATGTCTAACAATCACACCGAATTAAAAACAGATATCCACCAACTGGACCAGAAGATGAATGAGATTCAAGTCTTAATCTCGAACAATGAAGAAAGGATCCAGAAGGCAGAGCAAAAAATAGAACAAAATGAGAAGAAGCTGGATATTGTAGACCAGACGCTGACGATGCAAAATAAGGAATTAATTTTAATTTAATTTAATTTAATTTCCAATTTATATACCGCCCTTCTCCCTGAGGACTCAGGGCGGTGTACAGCCAAGATAAAAAACATAGAATACAAATATTAAAACATTTAAAAATATATATAGATTTGGGCCGAAAGTTAAGAATAACAAACTACCGTATTTTCCGGCGTATAAGACGACTTTTTAACACATGAAAATCATCTCAAAAGTTGGGGGTCGTCTTATACGCCGGGTGTCGTTCTCCTGTAACCAGGCAGACCAGCCCAAAAGACTCTAACGAGCCTTAAATGGCTCTGGCGATCGAAGCTCTGACGATCCCAGCTTTGCCTGCTAATCAGGCAACTCAGCTGGGATGCCAGAGCCATGTTAAAGGAAAAAACTTTTTTGCTTTTACGTGACTCTGCAAACTCTGACGATCCCAGCTGAGTTGCCTGCCAATCGGGCATCGCAGCTGGGATCGCCAGAGCCATCGATCCAAGCTCTGACCATCCCAGCTGCGTTGCCTGCTAATCAGGCAACTCAGCTGGGATCGCCAGAGCCCAGAGCCCTGTAAAAAGAAAAAAGTTTTCCCCCTCCAGCTTGCTTACCTTAGCTGGTAATCGCAAGGCTTGCCTTGCTTCGCTTGCCTGAATCCATTCCATCAGCAAGCCACTTTCTGCCTGCAATCATGCAGGCAGGAGTTGTGGACTTCAACTCCCAGAATTCCACAGCCAGTAAAAACAAAGCTGGCTGAGGAATTCTGGGAGTTGAAGTCTACAAGTCTTAAAGTTGCCAAGGTTGGAGACCCCTGTTCTATTGGGTAAGTTTTTTAACCCTTTGGGAGCTTTAAAAAAATAGTTAATTGGGGTTTTTTTAGTTGTTCTTTTTTAGACCTAGCCATTTAAAGTTTAGGAAGTTTTAAATTTAGTTTTCATATAAAAATAAAAATAAAATAATATTTGTGCAGCTTTCTGAGATGTGGTGTCTTTCTGTAGTGTTTCACTCTAACTACACAAACACACAAAATCTCACAAAGCTGTATGTGGAATTTTGTGTGTGTAAAGTGTGAAGGTTGATTTTTTTGGGGCTTTTTGTGGCTGTGTGAGGTTCCTGCTTGTTGCAGGGGCCATTTTGGGTCTAGCACAGCTGCTTTTACATTGTGGATGAGCCAGTTGTGTTGTGTTGTGTTGTGTGTGTGTGTGTATAAAGTGTGAAAGTTGTTTTTTTGGGCTTTTTGTGGCTGTGTGAGGTTCCTGCTAGTTGCAGGGGCCATTTTGGGTCTAGCACAGCTGCTTTTACATTGTGTTGAGGCAGTTGATGTTTTTTAATTTTTATTTGGTGTGTGTTGGAAGAGGGGTAGTCTTATATGGCGAGTATAGCCCAAACCCTATATTTTAACAGGAAAAGTTGGGGGTCGTCTTATACGCCCAGTCGTCTTATACGCCGGAAAATACGGTAATTAAAAAATTTAAAATTTAAAAATTTCTTCTAAGCCAACCCGGCTTGCTGAAAAAGATGGGTTTTCAGGGAACGACGGAAGGCATTGAGGTCATGGATTCTCCTTATCTCCGGGGGCAACTGATTCCAGAGAGTGGGAGCCCCCACAGAGAAGGCCCTCCCCCTGGGGGCCACCAGCCTACATTGTTTGGCTGATGGCACCCTGAGGAGGCCCTCTCTGTGGGAGCGCACGGGTCGATGGGAGGTCGTTGGTAGCAGCAGGCGGTCTCGAAGATAGCTAGGCCCTATGCCATGGAGCGCTTTAAAGGTGATAACCAACACCTTGAAGCGCACCCGGAAGACCACCAGGAGCCAGTGCAGCTCGCGCAGGAGCGGTGTTACATGGGAGTGCCATGTTGCTCCCATCACTACCCGCGCTGCTGCATTCTGGACCAGCTGGAGCCTCCGGGTGCTCTTCAAGGGGAGCCCCATGTAGAGAGCGTTGCAGTAGTCAAGGCGAGAGGTGACGAGGGCGTGAGTGACTGTGCACAAGGAATCCCGATCAAGAAAGGGCCGCAACTGGCGAATCAGGCGAACCTGATAAAAGGTCCCCCTGGTAACAGCCGTCAGATGTTCCTCCAAGGACAGCTGCCTATCCAGGAGGACTCCCAGATTGCGCGCCCTCTCCGAGGGGGCCAGAGACTCGCCCCCAATAGTCAGCGATGGAGTCAACTGACTATATCGGGATGCCGGGAGCCACAGCCACTCAGTCTTGGAAGGGTTGAGCTTGAGCCTGTTCCTCCCCATCCAGATCCGCACAGCCTCCAGGCACTGGGACATCACTTCAAGGGCATCGTTGGGGTGGCCTGGGGTGGAGATGTACAGCTGGGTGTCATCAGCGTACTGGTGGTATCTCACCCCAAAGCCACGGATGATCTCGCCCAGCGGCTTCACATAAATGTTGAACAGAAGGGGCGAGAGGACCAATCCCTGCGGCACTCCACAGATGAGAGGCCTCGAGGTCGACCTCTGCCCCCCTGCCAACACAAACTGCGACCGGTCGGAGAGAAAGGAGGAGAACCACCGCAACACAGTGCCTCCCACCCCCAACTCTTCCAGCCGGTGCAGCATGATACCATGGTCGATGGTATCAAAAGCCGCTGAGAGATCTAATAGGACCAGAAAATTAGAAGATTCATTAATACAATTAGAGATGGATAGGGCGTCGTTCTACTTGCGCTTTCAAAATGTGGAAGAAGATAAAGATGAGGATTTAGGAGAGAAGATGGCGGAATTAATTGCAGAAATACTCCAACAAGACAAACGCGAGATTATCAGAGAACTGGACGACGTCTTTAGAGTGCAAACAAACTATGCGAGGAGAAATAGGCTCCCCAGAGAAGTTCATATTAGATTCGCAAGAAAGAAAGTAAAGGACATCTTATACAATATGGCGAGGGACGGTCAAATAACATACAGAGGAAAGGAAGTGATAATACTGAAACAGATTCCGAGAAGAGTGAGGGAGGTGAGAAAAGGCTATAGATTTTTGGCGGCGCAATTGAACAAAAGAAATATATTATTTAGATGACTCCTGCCAGAGGGGATGCTAATCACCTGGCAGGGGAGAAAAATAAAAATAGACAGCTTGAGCACAGCACAAGATTTTCTCGACCAGTTAAGGGGTGCAGAAGAAGAACAAAGTAGTAAGGAGGAAATAGAGGCGACAAATCTAGACGAGGAAGAAACCGCGGAGGAGAAGACCGAAGGAGAAGCCAAGGAGAAAAAAACAAGACCAGTAAGAGCTGTAAGACTAAACAAGAACTAAAACCGAGCAAGGAAATCAGGAATGAAGGATCTAAAACTAATTTCAGTAAATGTTAATGGTTTAAATGACAGCAAAAAAAGGAAATTAACACTCACAAAGCTAGCAAAACAAAATATGGATATAATCTGTCTACAGGAGGTCCATATAAAAAAGGATGAGGGCAAATGTCTGGAGTACAGAAAATTTGGTAAACTATTCACCTCATTAGCAGAAAAAAGAAAGAGAGGGGTAGCAATTTATGTTAAAAAAGGTATTGAAGCAGAATTGAAATATAATGATACAAAAGGTAGAATACTTATGGTTGAAGTCACGATAGAAAACTCTAAAATGTTACTAGTGGGCATTTATGCTCCAAATAAAAAACAAGGAGAATTCTTTCAAAAGCTACGTGAACAATTAGGGAATATGGAGCACAATGAACTTTGCATGATAGGTGATTTCAATGGAATTATAGACCCAGTTAATAATTATAAAAGCAATAAAATGAACAAAAATAAAAGGACGACCTTGCCAAAAGCTTTTTTTGATTTGGTGGAGGAAGTGAATTTAATTGATATATGGCGAACTTTGCACCCAACTGAAAGAAAATTTACATTCTATTCCAACTCACAACAGTCATGGTCGAGGTTAGATATGGTTTGGGTCACTAGGACGCTAGGTTTAGAAATTGAGACGGCAGAAATTAGCCCAAACATCTGGGCAGATCATAACCCTCTGGAAATAAAATGGAGAAGTATAAAGAGAAAGAAACAACAAAGATGGAGGCTAAATACAAAACTATTATGTGACAAAGAGTTCGTAGAAAAATTAAAAGGAGAAATCAAGACCTTTTTTGGAGAAAATGAGAACCAAGGGACACCCAGCGAAATAGTATGGGATACATTGAAGGCATACCTGAGAGGGGTAATAATATCCTACTCCGCATACAAAAACAAACTAAAAAGAAAATCCAGGGAAGATCTCATCAAGCAGCTAGATGAAGCAGAAAGGAAACTCCAAAAAATGCCTGGTGACACTGTAGCAAAGGAAAATTGGATGGTGTGGAGACATAAATTAAACATTCTAGACCAAGAAGAGCTAGCCCAAAAAATAAAAAGAACAAAACAGCACTATTTTGAGAACGCTAATAAATCGGGCAGGTGGCTGGCCTATAAATTAAAAAAGGAAAATGAAAAAGGGACAATCCAGACATTAGAAGATGCGGAGGGAAATCTCTTAAATAAAGAAGAAGATAAATTAGAAAGAGCGAGAGAGTACTATGAATCCCTATATAAAGAAGAGGAGACCTCGGAGGGAAAAATAGATCAATATTTGGCAGAGGCGGAGCTCCCGCAAATAACAGAGGAAGAGAAGGAGATGCTCAATGCTAAGATAACAACCGAAGAGTTCAAAAAAGCCCTGTCCAAACTTAAAAACAACGAATCACCTGGCCCAGACGGATTCCCAGGAGAAATATACAAAAAACTGGAAGAAATTCTACAACCAAAATTAATGGAAATTTTTAACGAGGTTTTGACAGGCTCCAAAATTCCTGATTCATGGAGGGAAGCCCATGTTACACTGCTGCCGAAAGAAGGTGCCGACCCCAAAAAAATTCAAAACTACAGACCAATCTCACTTCTAAACACCGACTATAAATTATTTATGTGTATAATGGCAGAAAGAACTAAAAAAATATTAAAAAATTGGATTCACAAAGATCAAAATGGTTTTCTCCCGGGACGACAAATTAGGGATAATTTGAGAATTGTACTAGACACTCTAGAATACTATGAAGAACACCCAGAAAAGCAGTTGGCCTTAGTCTTTTTGGATGCCCAAAAGGCATTCGACAACCTAAATTGGAATTTTATGACCAAACAAATTAAAATAATAGGATTTGGGCAAAACTTCGAAAAAATGATAAAAACTATCTATGACAATCAGAGGGCGAGCATTTTAGTAAATGGAGACAGGACAAGAACCTTCCAAATTAAGAAAGGAGTAAGGCAAGGCTGTCCCTTGTCACCGCTACTATTCATTTTGGCCCTGGAAGTTTTGCTACGAAATATTAGAAACAACGAGGAAATCAAAGGCCTGAGAATTAGAAAAGAGACTTATAAAACACAAGCCTTCGCGGACGACGTGGCGCTAATATTAGAAGATCCATTGATATCTGGACAAAAAGTACTAGAGGAACTGGGTAAATATGGAGAGGTGGCAGGCCTTAAACTGAATAAATCTAAAACCAAAATACTTACTAAAAATGTAACTGAGTCACAGAAGAAAGAGATAGAAGAAACTTTGGGCCTACAAGTAGTCCCAAAAATAAAATACCTAGGAATTTGGTTAACCAAAAGGTGTTCTTCCCTAAAAGAAGATAATTATTCCCCACTAATTAATAAATTAAAACAAGATTTGGATAGATGGAAAAAGATTAAATTATCACTTATAGGCAAAATTGCGGCAATCAAGATGAACATTCTCCCCAAGATTTTATTTTTATACCAAAACCTACCAGTAAATTTAGAGAAAATTTTTTTTTTAGAATTAAATAAGACCATTAGGGAATTTGTTTGGGAAGGGAAAAAATCAAGGATCTCACTTAAAATTCTACAGGAAAAAAGGAACGTGGGAGGATTTGGACTCCCAAATTGGGAAACGTATTATAGAGCGGCAAAGTTGATATGGATAAAGGATTGGATCACCTTGGAGAATAAGAGAATTTTAGTGTTAGAAGGTCATGACCTACAGAAAGGGTGGCATGCATATCTATGGGACAAAGACAATAAAAAGAAAACTTATTTCCATAGGCATAAAATCAGGGACTCCCTAATACAAACGTGGGTGAGGATCAGGCAGAGATATTATACCAAGGTCCCAATTTGGCTTTCCACGGTAGAGGCAATGATTTACCCCAATAGGTGGGGAATGGAGAAACTGTACAGATACAAAGACATTGTCGATGGAGGGGGAAACATTAAATCAAATGAAGTTCTGAGAGATCAAGGTATAACCTTAGACTGGTGGACCTACCTACAAATAAAATCAAGATACCAGAAAGATAAAGATGAGTATGGCTTAGAATCAGGATATAATGGATTAGACAAAATTTTGATGGGACAAGGGAATAAAGCGTTGGCCAAGCTGTGTAACTATTTATCGGATGAAGATAGAGATGAGGATAAAATTAGAAACCAATTGAGAGCATGGGAGAGAAATATTGGACACAGTTTGGACCTTAATGAATGGGAAGAAGCCTGGAACAAAAATTATAAATTAACTAGAGCAGCCACGTATAAGGAAAACCATTACAAAATGCTTCACAGGTGGTATTTAGCACCTGCAAGATTAGCAAAGATGTTCCCCAATGCACAGCCAAATTGTTGGAAATGTGGCCATGGTCATGGCACCTTCTTTCATATGTGGTGGACATGCCCCGAAGCAAAAAGGTATTGGAGCAAAATTCGAAGATGGTTGAAAGATATACTCAAAGAAGAAATTGATTTGAACCCAGAAATATTTCTCCTGGGAATGGTAAAGAAAGGGCATGGAAAGGAAAAGGTCCATCTCCTAATACACATAGCTACAGCTGCCAGACTAGCATACGCTCAATATTGGAAAAAGAAAGACCTACCACCAGATGACCTTATAATTAATAAAATATTAGAGTGTGCAGAGATAAGTAAATTAACACACGAGATAAATGATGACGAAAACTCTGATTATGATACTGTGTGGGGAAGATGGTACGAATGGATAAATGATAGAATTAAGAAAGGAATAAACGGTGCAGAGATTAATTTGAAATGTGCAGTATAAATGACACCAGATACTTACTTATGTATATATGTAAAAACACTGAGAATCCGATGTTAAATAGAATCGTGACTATATTTTATTTGTGTAAAAAAAAAAACCAATAAAAATTGTATTCAAAAAAAAAAAAAAAAGAAAACTTTGGTCGGGCTCCTCAAGAGTCGAGAGCTTGCAGGGGGCCGATCTGGCATCTGCAATGGAGAGCAAAATCCGGCTTCTCCCTGAACCAGACGCTGTTTACCGCTCCGAGTCCCAAGCGGCAGGAGATGAGGGCTGCCTTGTGCTGCAAATATACCAAGGTGGAATCCTGATGCCGCACTACAGCAGAGACAAGAAGCCGGATTTTGCTCTCCATTACAGACACCAGATTGGCCCCCTGCAAGCTCTCGTCTCTCAAGTAGCCTGACCAAAGTTTCCCGTGCCGCTTCAGGGAGCGCTCCTCGAGAGACGAGAGCTTGCAGAGGGCCGATCTGGTGTCTGCAATGGAGAGGAAAATCTGGCTTCTTCTCTCGGCCTTAAGAGTGGGGACTGGCGTATGGGCAGGGTGATGTGGGCGGTGCAGCCGTGTGTTCCCTGTGCGGGCCAGGTTAATTGCTCTCGGGCCATATCCGGCCCAGGGGCCATAGCTTGAGGATGAGTGCAATATAAAAAATGCAAAAATAAGAAAATTTCTCTGCGGACCACCAAAATTTTCTCGCGGACCACCAATGGTCTGCGGACCACCAGTTGGTGACCACTGGACTAGAAGACCTCCAAGATCCCTACCAACTCTGTTATTCTGTTTCATTGTTCCCAAATTCCCAAAGCAGAGATATTTACTAACTTAAATTGCTACACAAGTCCTAATTTTAGGTGAGAAAATGGGCAAATCTGAAAACTACTTTCACTGAAGAAATATTTGGGGAAGTTTTATCAAGTTCATTGATTCTCCAAAACCTTCAGTGCCTTTCAGTAAAGTAATCCCACTTCTGGATCAACTGATCTGTCTATCATTGATTGATCTAGTAGTATGAGCCATTGACTGAAAGGAAGAAAAGAAAGAAGAGAAAATTCCCTGGGAAAATCATTTCTCAGCCTTTTCAAATCGGGAATGTTTGCTCCTAATCGAGGTGCAAATCAGAGGATTGGAAATTATTTTGTAGCCCAAAGTACCGTGATTACATGCTCAACACGGCCAAACCGTGATTTTAATAGTCTGCTCTATTTTTTAATTCAATTTGCTTATTTTTTAAAATGTTATTTACACACATCAATGTGTGAATGGTGTGATACCCGGGGATCATACATTTCAATACAAATAAACATAGTATTGTTACTCATAGTTCTTACATTTCATTTTCACTATTTCATATCATTTAAACATACCCCTTGCCACTGCCCTTCAGTTCCTAAACCTCCTCCTCCTTCTTTCATATATCTTAATATCTAAATATATATGTACTATTATTCCTCTCTTTCTATCTCTATTTTAACGTTTTTCCCCGTATCACTATAATATTCAAAGAGGTTTCTTTTCTATTTTCCATTTTTCACCTGTTTTATTATTTATATTTCCCTTATTTAGCTCTTCACATCTATTTATGTTAAAGTTTCATCCTTCATTCTTTCATTATTCAATGTCTGAATGTACGCTTCTAATACCAATCACAATCATTTAAACATTTAAAGAACAGTGCCTTAAATTCATGTTCTTTCCAATCCTCCAATCTGTGTAATTCTACTATTGATAAATCTTTACCTTAAAATATATTCTTTCATTTTCTGATCACCCATGGTTTAATTCTAGCATTTCACTAATCATATTTTTATACATTATTTCATAATACCATCATTCAAACTGTAATTTTCCAATTAATACTTAATTCTTACTTATAAGTATTCATAATTTCTCTATTTTACTTTCATATCTATTTATATTAAGATATCATCGTAATGTCTGTTGCACTACATACAAAATAATTATCCAACTTATATAATTCTAATATTAATACACATTATTGAAATATATTTATGGAAGGTCTTTTACTCTCTTTTTCCCCCCTTATCCATCATTTCTTACCTACATAAAAACTTTTAGTCTTTTTTTTTGGCTCGCCTCCCATATTCTTCTCTTACTCCATCTGCTTATTTTTGAACTAGAGGTTATAATTATGGCTTTTTTAAAATGGTATTGTGGCAATGTGAGTATTTAATTATCTTTCATTGGCCTTGCACAATTCCGAGTCAAAGAATTACAAAAAAAATATGGGACTCTAGCAGTTCCTCCCACTGTGATACATTTATTCCTATTTCTTGAAGGACTTTTTAAAAAATTGCTTTTCGTAAACTCAAAGATGGCGGAGTACCTAATAGAACAAGATAACCAGAGGAAGTTATGCTGGCTGACAGGAACTTGAATCTGCTATTCTGCTCTGAAGAACACAAAAATAATCCAGGCCAAACAGGGGGGGGGGGGGGGGGGGGGGGGGAGGGGAATAGAAGGAGGGAGCTCTTTGAACACCCGCTTCACTTCCTGAAGGGAGAATAGAAATCTAATAACTTTTCCCTTTCTTACTTGATTTGGAGCTTCAACCGCTGTTTGATCCCCGTCATAAAAACCAGAAATCTTCGTTCTTTGTTTCTCTGTAAGGAATAAATAATTTCAAAATGCATCATTAACAAAATAGGAGGAGCTATTCCATAGAAGAGAAGAGAGAGCGAAGGTAAGACAGATGGGAAATCGGAGGATCTTCCATTACCTCCTGAGGTGTCCGGACTTGGATCTTCCCAAGGGATCCTCCTGAAAAATAGCTCCTGAGGGGGATTTGATGGGTTCTTCTTTCCCTCAGGATCTCTGATCTCCACAGTGCAGCCCTTCAAATAGGAGGAAGGAAAAAGAAGCAGAGTAGGGAGAAGGGCGGTATACAAATATGAAAAATAAATAAATAAATAAATAAATATGATGAATGTCAAAGAAGTTTGGGAAGGAGGGTGAAGTATTCAAACACTTTCTCTATTCCCTTCTGAGCTCCCTAAAGTCTCTCACCTGCAACTGGACCTGCTTCTTCTGCTCCTCTGCCTGGCTGAGGAGGAGGCCTTCCGCCAGGGCCACCGCCTGGGAGCTGGTCTCTGCTCCACACTCCCGCACCCAGCCTTCCATCTCTGGGGGCAGAAGGAACAGGAGATGCTGTAGAACCACCTGGTCCAGCATCTGGGCTTTGGTGTGCTTTTCTGGTCTCAGCCATCGCCTGCAAAAGCCATGGAGTCGGCTGCAAAGTCCTCGTGGACCCTCAGCCTCCCGGTATTGGATGGAGGTCCAGGATTGAACTTCTGAAGGTAGGATGGTTTCCTCCTCCAGGATCTTCTGCCCGGTTCTTGTCCAGAGCTTCCCCCACTTCCCAGGCTGAGCAGCTGAAGGGCCTTTTCCGGCTCCCTCCTTTGCAAAAGGTTGTGTCTCCATCCTTTCTCTGTCCTGCAGAGCAACTGCAAATGGCTCCAAGGACTCTGGTGGGTCTCCAGATGCCTTTTCCTTCACGGGACCATTTCTGGGGCTGCAGGACTGATCCCTGCAAGGGATTCTGCTCTTTTTCTTCTTCCCCCAAGAGGAAAGTTTGCCTTGCAAAGACCACAAATGGCTTCCAGTTTCTGTATCTGAGATGGGAAGAAAAACAAATACCAAAAATTAGAAAGTGGAATTCAGCCACTGAGCGACCTTCTCCCAATCAGCCCGGAGACCCTCGCCCTCCACCTTCCCGTCATCCCTTCCGCTTCCCCCTGCAGGGGGAGGGCAGCTGGGGAGCATAGGACCCGGGAGGAGCTCCCCCCTAACCCGGGCACGCCTCGATGTCCCCCCGCCAGACTCTCCCGCACCTCTCCTCCTACTCCGGGGCTCCAGGGGTTAAGGAGAGCGAGTGCAACGTCCTAGAGGAGCAAGCATTTGTGGTGTCAATTCCTCTGCCCTCTCCTGTACAAAGACAGCCATGACGTTAGCCCTCCAGTGGACCAATGGGGAAAAACCTGGAGTTTCCTCCCGTTAGCGGAGGGCGCCCCCTGGTGGATTTGGGGCAAAGCGCCAGGATTATAGAAAGGGCGGGAAAGAGGAGCGCATGGGAGGGGGAAGGGAGAGGGCGGGGAAGATGGGCTTGGGAGTAGGAGGAAAGGCCCCTCCCGAGGGCTCCTGTCAGAGAAAGGCTTTGACATCTGTGCTTCTTTTCCCCCTTTTATATCAACCCAAATGCATTGAAGGAAGTTTTCGCCTTTCGCGCCTTTCGCCGCGACTCTAGAGCGGTTTGGTTATTTTTTTTCTATATAGTGCAACTCCACCTCCATCTCTTTCATTCGGCCTGCTTCTTATTTAGAGAAGAGAGGAAAGGAGAGGAGAGGAGAGAGGAATGTTCTTTCTAGCAGCCCCTGAGATATGGGAAGATGCCATCATGTCTCCTGTCCTCCGTCTTTTCATCAGACTAGAAAATACCCAGTTCCAGCAACCGTTTTTTTATGTTTTAGCCTCCATCTTTGTTGCTCTTCTCTGCACTCCCCTAGTCTCCAGATCTTATTTATTTATTTATTATACAAAACAGAAAGAAATATAGAATTAGGAAATCAGGAAAAGGAGAAAGACAGGAAAAGAAACTCTGAGGTACAAGAGAAAAAAGGGGGTAAAAGACGTTGACTTCTTTTTAGCACAGTGCAAGATTTTTTTAAAAAAGCCATTCCAGCCTGACAATTCAGTCTAATACCCCAAAGCAAAGTCATTTTATCTCTCTTTCCTTTGAACACTTTAAATGTGAAAATACCCAATTTAACGGCTGGGGAAGGAAAGGACAGAATGGTCTTGAAGACCCCGCTGTGGCTGAGGGAGGGAGGGCTCCCGCCTGAGGGGATCTGCGCTCTGATTGGTTCCTGCGGGTGGAAAGGGGGCGTTTCTCTGTTTTCCCGCCTTTTCCTTCTGGGCGCCGTTTGAGATTTACCTCAGGATCTTCCTGTCTTCTCTGCTGTGAATCTTAAATACGTTTATAGGGAAATAAAAGTAAAAGTTTTTGTGTCCCTGTCTCCCTCTTCCTTTGGACAGCAGCTGCCTATTTCCTCCACATTAAACCTCTTCGGTTGCCCCTTCCAGTGGGGGGTTTCTATTTTATCCCCTGATAGTGTCGGAAGAAAAATCAGGTCCAGTCTCCTCCTTCTCTTCTTCCTCGTCTTCTTCCTCGTCTTCCTCCTTCACCTCTTTCTCCTCCTCCTCCTCCTCCTTCACTTTTAAAAGAAAACCAAGGTACGTGATCCTTTCAAGTTTTTCTAAGTGGTTTTCCTTCCGGATTTATCAGTGGTAAATTAATGGGTTCTTTGCGCTTCCTCTTCCACAGCCAAAATAGGCAGCTTTCTGGGGAAAAGCGCCAGATCTGCCCTTTTAGACGGGGAAAATTTCTTCCGAGCAAGAGGGACGCGGGTTTCAAGGAGGGAAATCACCTTTTTCTCCCGTAAAGCGAAGCGGCGCCTTTCCCGGGAGACGAGCGGAGGATTCCCGCAGGAAGGGGGAGGGGAGGTGGGGGGAGGATCTGTCTGGGCTAGGTGGGATCCTAGGTGAGCCCCTTTACCAGAAAGGGAGCAAAAGGCGGACGCTTCCGGGAGGGGGCGGGGAGGGCAAGAGGAACCCTATACTCCTGTCCAGGGCTGACATGAAACCGCCCTTGAGCTGCAGCCCCCCAAGACTGGAAATCTTCCCCCTCCCCCTTTCTCCGCTTCTCTTCTGCGCCGAACTCTCTCCTCCATCGGGTGAAGTCAAGGGAGATTCTGCCCGGGGGCCGATGACGCTACAGGAAGGAGAATTCTCATTGGTCCTTCCGCTTCTCTGGGCCCTCCCAATTCCGAAGTTCGAGGAAAACTCCTCCCCCCCCATCCAGACCCCCGATTCCGCCTCTGGGGCTGGGAGCCTCCGCGTCCTTCTCTTTGGGGGCACCCATGGGGTCTTCTGGGCTCCCCCTGCTGCTGCTGGTGGGGGCGCTGGCCCGGATGCCCGGAAGCGAAGGGGGGAAGAAGACCCCCGGTAAGGAGGGGGTCGTCGCGGGGAGGAGAGGTGCTGGGCGGGACCGTCAATGCTCCTGGGGAAAGAGGGGGAAGAAAGGGGCTGAGGGACCCCAGTAATGGGAAAGGGGTCGAAGGAAAAAGAGAGGCTCAGAAACCTCGATCTCCGCGTGGTCTCCGCTCCCTGCCTCGCCCCACTTCGCCCAGAGGGAGGAAGAGGGGTCGGCGTCTCCCTTTGTTGTGACTACGGTGGGGAGGGGGTCGTGGGAAGGCGGCCGAACCGAGATGGGACGTAGTCGAACCTCCCTCGCTCCCGTTCACGTAAATCGGTGGGAGCTTCCTGGCCCCGCATTTTGCCCGAATACGGAGCCCACAAAGTCAGTTGCACCTGAAGAGGAAGGCATTGGAGAGCGAAAGAGGGAAACTGAGGCATTTTCGGACCTGACTCCACAAATGCCCCCCAAAATATAAGAAAAAGAACTTTTGCAGCTTCAAAAACGTCGGGTTTTTTTTCTTTTTCTTGGGGCTGTGAAAGTCAGGCAAGATTTGAGCCTCGATCCATTCTGGGGGACCGTCTGAATTTGGGGAGGAGACCAAGATTCCCCCACCCCATAACCCCCCATTGCCCGATCAGCAGCTGGGGGGAAGGGGAGCCACGGGGGGGGAACTGATGAATGAGGGGAGTTTTGAGTTGCTCCCCTTAATTGGCTCCCCAAATTTATCCATATTGTGAAAGGGGGTGGAGGCCCTCCCTTTGAGATGGTATTGGGGGGCTATTTAGGGAGGGGGAGAGGAGAGAGCCCTGGTTCTACCCCAAATCCTAGAAGAACTGAAGAAGGAAACCCCAGAAGGAGCAGCCCGGATGTCCTCATTTCCCCCTCTCCATATCCCCCTCCCCACCAAGGAAGAGAGAGAGCGAGGCATACTTGCTTTTATCTATGTATGTTACATTTTTATGGCGCCCATCTTGTCTGAAATGGTCTGAAGGGTTTCCTGCTTGAGGAAGGGGTCGGACTAGAAGACCTCCAAGGTCCCTTCCATTAATCTGTTCTTTTTTTTTAAACATAAGTTTATTTCCATTCTTAAAACCAATGCTTTACCTATATACATACAAAGTTATTGCAACGAACATACACAAATACGCGCCTATACAATTCCTCCCCCCAGACACAAATAAGATCCATTTCATTTCCCTCTTTTCTTTCACCCAAATATACCATAAGTTCCAACATTCGTAATAATCAGAATCTTTTTGGTTCCTAAGTAATTTCATTAACCGATCTGCCTCTGTGTCAGTGTCTCAGAACTGACATAGAAAAGGGAGGAGAAGCCTGAACTTTTGCCTGCTAAATCCCTTTGAAGATTCGGTCTCCTCGGAGATGGGGAGGGGGGATACATTCCTGTGACCTGACGAAGAAGAAATCAGGAAAGTGACTTGGAAGATAGCCAATGAGAAGCAGAGAATTGGGAATCAGAAAGGGAGGGATTGGGGGGCAAAGGTCAGTACTGACCGCGAAGAGTCAGGATCAGATTGCTGTGCTCGAATAAAGAGAAAATTTCCTTAAAGATCGGCAGTTTGGAAGTTCATTTATTTTGAGATAGCATCGAAAGCTGACACTGCACATTCTGTAATTTTCCAAATCAATTTATTCTCTGTGGGTATTAATTCATTTTTCCACTCTTGCGCGTATAATATCCTAGTTGCAGTAGTGATGTGGAGGATCAAGTACCATTTTTCCTTAGTTATTTTGTCTGGTTTCATTTCCACTCAGAAAACCTCTGGTTTCAGCTCTATATTATAACCTGTAATTTCCACTATCCAGTTCCCAACCTTGGACCAATATTTGCCTGCTTTGGGACAAGTCCACCATTGGTGATAATATGTCCCATTACCATTCCCACACTTCCAACATGCCGGGGAGACTCCCGGGAACATTCTTGCGATTCTTGCCTGGGAGATATGCCAACGGTAGACCATTTTATAAATATATTCCTTGTAGGGGGTTGCCAAAGTAAGTTTCATATTCCTATTCCATATCGCATCCCATTTGTCCAGATTTGGAGAAAATGATTCCCCAGGCAATCATGGTGTCCTTAATCACCTCCTCACCAATCCATCGTGATACCAAGAACTGGTAACACCTTGAAAGTAATTTCTTTTCGGTTCCAAGTAAGATTTTATCTAACTCCTGTAGTGACCTATATATTCCCTCCTTTCCTTTGTCCCTTCTGACCCTCGACTATTTGGTCGCGGTTCGATATGGCCTGGATGATACTGCAATTAGGGGAGTACGTTTCCGAGATAGAGATTGGGGTTAATGATTGGGCTGATCGTAGCCCTTTGTTTGTAAGATGGAGGGGCCAACAGAAAAGGAAAAGATGGAAGATGGATGTGAGGGTGCTGAAGGACGAGGAAGTTATGACCTGGATTAAGAGAGAAACAATATTTCTTTAAAGAGAATAAGAAAGAAGATATGAGCCTGCAAAATAACTGGGATTCTTATAAGGTGTTAATTAGGGGATTGGTAATAAAATATACAATAAGGAAGCGGAGGCTGGAAAGGAAGGAACGGTCAAATCTAATAGATGGGTTAGGACAGGTGGAAAAAGGACTACAGCATAAACCGATGGACCAGACATTAATAGAGGAAAAAAATTTAATCTGCCATAAAATAAATTTAATGGACCAAGAGGAAGTAGCTGAAAAATTAGGTGGGTTAAACAAGGCTATTTTGAAAATGCTAATTAGGTCGAGAAGATGGCTAACCTATTAAGGGAAAGAAGTAAATTAGGTGGTTTGAAGGATGCGAATGGAAGATGTGTAACAGACGGGGAAGGTATGAAGGGAATTGTACAGAAGTTCTTCACGGATTTATACAAGGGAGAGGAAGGGTCAGATCAAGAGATGGACAAATATATAGAGGGGCTGGATCTTCCAAAAGTGCCAGAAGAGGTAAGACAAATACTTAACGGAAATTTCAGAGAAGGAGGTGGAAGAGGCAATTGGGAAGCAGAAATCAGGGAAAACTCCGGGGACAGATGGGAAACCTATGGAATTCTATAAGGAAATTTCTGATACAGTGGGACAATATATGACTGAAGTTTTCAATGGAATCATTTTGGAGGGTCGGATCCCAAATTCCTGGACTGAGGCCTATATTTCTCTGATTCCCAAGGCAGAAACAGATTTATCGTTGATTCACAATTACAGGCCTATATCCTTCTTGAATACTGATTATAAGATCTTCGCTTCAATCTTAGTGGGGAGAATGAAAAATTTCTTAAACCACTATATACATAGAGACCAGAATGGGTTTTTGCCGCAAAGACAAATAAGGGACAATGTGAGGACGATAATAGATGCAATGGAGTATTATGAGACGTTTTCTGATAAGGAAGTAGCATTTATTTTTATTGATGCTCAGAAGGCCTTTGATAGGGTTAGCTGGAAATTTATGTTTGTCTTGTTAGATAGGATGGAATTTGGAGACAACTACATACGGGCGATAAGATTGATTTACTCAAATAGCTAGAGCTTTAATTAATGGGAAGAAACAGGCAAGATTGAAACTGGAAAAGGCACGAGACAAGGATGCCCACTTTCCCCACTTCTATTTATATTATACTAGAATCTCTTCTGCGGGAAATTAGGAGAAATCAGGGAATAAAGGGGCTGAAGGTGAGATCTGAAGAATATAAAATTCAGGCTTTTGCGGATGATTTGGTCTTTATCGTAGAGGATTTTAGATTCAGGTAAAAACTTACTTCAGGAGATAGAGAATTACGGCAGAGTGGCAGGTCTCCAAATCAACAAAGATAAGACAAAAATTATAACACAGAATATGACACGGAACCATTGGAGTGAATTGGAGAGAGAATTGGGTCTTCAAGTGACAAAAAGAATAAAATATTTGGGCGTTTGGATGTCTTCCAAAAATACGTCTATTATGGCAGATAATTATACAAAGCTGTTAGCCCAAACAAAGACAGACCTAGAGAAGTGGGAACACTTGCAACTCTCCTTACTTGGTAGGATAGCTACGATTAAAACCCACGTGCTCCCGAAATGAAATTATTTATTTCAGACTGCCCCCCACCCCCGACTAGATAGTGGTTTTTTAAACTGTTAGATACCTATGTGAGGAAATTGTTTGGCAGAAGAAGCCCCAGATAAAACTTAAAATGCTTCAAGAGGCACCATGTAGAGGGGGATTTGGTTTACCAAAATGGGAGTTCTACTACCAAGTGGCTAATTTAACTTGGATTAGAGATTGGATGCTTTTAAATAGGAAGAGGATTCTTACATTGGAGGGTTATGATTTGTATCAAGGTTGGCACCACTTTCTATGGAGAGAGAGGGGCAATAAATGTGGTCACTTTAAGAGCACTACCTTCAGAGAATCTTATTAGAATCTTGGGAAGGGGTTAGGAACAGGTATTATTCAATGATCCCGATTTGGTTTGCCCCACTAGAGGCGGTAACACACTCGGCACTATATAATAAGGAAATATCATTGACCTATCAGGACTTGCTTGATCCCCAAGGGGAGTTGAAGTTGAAAGGGAGTTCCCAGAATCTGAAATCCTTTTGATCTCCTCCCATAAATCCACCCAAATAGGATTTCTTATTGATTTGTCAAATGTTTGAAACTCTGTCTCCACCCCCCCTTCCCCCACACACACAGATCCTGGGTGGCGTACAGATAAAATATCAAACCACAAAAACAGTTTATACAATTTAAGATTTAAAAAGCAATGATTACAGTTGAGTGATAAAAACTTAATGAAAACATGGGGGCTTTTAGGGCACTCACCAGCCCCATGGTTGCCTCCTCCTCTGCCCTGATGAATAATCGAGGCTTCTTGCCTGCTGGATCATGTCCAGTTTCCCGGTTCCGCTTCGCCCACCTGCCACCCCCGACAAAGAGACGGCGGGGAAGGGAAGCAGCCAAGCTGCTGTTATGGTACCATTGGGGTGCGTGGAACCGTCTTACCTGCCTTGCAGCTGTCTCATATCTTGCCGTTGTCTGCAGGCAAACACGTTGTAGGGTAAAAAAAACCTCGCGAGTTCAATTAAACATCTCGAACATCTTTTTACCCCACAATTTGCTGCTGACAATGGCGCGACATGCAACGGAGCTCCACGGCAGTTAAGACGCGTGTCTCGTGTCCCCCCAGCTCCTGGCAATGGGGTGGGGGGAGAGAAGAGACGGCAAAAGGAGCGAGCCCCATCTCGCGCCACGCGTCTTGCTTCTCCCTCGCCCCACATGACAACCCCCTCGATAAAGAGCCGGGTGCTGTGGAAAAGTGAGCCGTGCGGGCGCAGGCTTTGGGCGTTCTGGGGCCGCCTGTGGTCACTCAGCGGAGAGGGGACGACCCTGCCTGAAGCTTCCAGCCCCAGAGGAGGAATCCGCGCTTCTGGATTGGAGCCTTTTCCTCGGATTTTGGACCAATGGGAATCCTCGCTGCTCCAGCGTCATCGGTCTCCGGGCAGAGTCCCCTGTGATGTCAACTGAAGGAGGGAGAGAAGCGGGAAAAGTGGGGAGAGATTCCCGCCTTCAACCCCCCCAAAGGCTCCGCTTCCTCCTCTCGTCTCTGGAGGCGAAATCTCCCCCTCGATCCCTACGTGGAAATGTTTTTTTTCCTCCTCCTCCCAGTTGAGCTTCATCTCCCTTTTCCACCCTCTTCCTCCCTGAGTTTCTCTCCAGTCAGAGAGGAGGCGCCATTTCCCCCACTTCGCTTCCCAATGAAGGAGCCTCGTTCTGAGGTAAAATTTCTGGCCTCTCCGGAGATTTCCAGCTTTTCCTCCATTGCGGAGCCTTTTCCTCTCTCTCTCCTCCGTCTCTTCCCAATCATTTTCCCTCACGGAGGCCTCCCTGCCCGTCTCCCACCTTCCTCCCCTTCAGGCCGGAGTCCCCCAGAGAGCCCCCCGGTCCTCGTCTTCTGACCGCCCGGCCGTTCCTGACAGGATTTTGGCCCCTTTGGAGGCCTCCTCCGATCTCCGCCGAGCCTTCAGGGCGCCTGTTCTTCAGGGAACCTCCGGAGAGGTTTTTTTCCCTCTCTACAGACGGTTCCTGGACAGGAAAGGAGAGGAAGATGGAGAAAGAGCCGCCTCTGGAGACGCCGAGGCCCTTGTCTGGCAAGGAGCCATTGGGAGAGGCTTTTCCTCCTACTCCCAAGCCCATCATCCCCGCCCTCTCCTTTCCCCTCAGACGCTCTCCTCTTTCCCGCCCTTTCTACCATCCTGGCACTTCGCGCCAAATCCACCAGGGGGCGCCCTCCGCCAAGAGAACTGAACTCCAGGACTTCCCCATTGGCCCACTGGAGCCTTGCCTCTCTAGGACTTTGCACTCGCTCTCCTTAACCCCTGGAGGCCCAGAGGAGGCGGAGAGGCTGCGGGAGAGTCTGGCGGGGGGGCATATAGAGGTGCCTCGGGTGAGGGGGGGGGCTCTTCCTGGGTTCCATGCTCCCCAGCCGCCCTCTCCCTGCAGGGGGAAGCGGGGATGTCGGGAACGCGTCGGGGATCCGGGGAAGAGCCCGAGTGGTAGGGAGAGAAACGGGCCGGCCTCTCCAGCTACCTCCTTCCCGGCCCTGCTCGATGGGACCTGGGCTCTGCCGTGGGCTGAGCCGCTTGATGTTCCGGGCAGGTTGGGGGAAGGTCGCTCAGTGGCTGAATTCCACTTTCTAATTCTTGGCGTTTCTTTTTCTTCCCATCTCAGATACAGAAACTGGAAGCCATTTGTGGTCTTTGCAAGGCAAACTTTTCTCTTGGAAGAAAAAGAGCGGAATCCCTTGCAGGGATCAGTCCTGCAGCACCAGAAATGGTCCCGTGAAGGAAAAGGCATCTGGAGACCCACCAGAATCCTTGGAGCCATTTGCAGTTGCTCTGCAGGACAGAGAAAGGATGGAGACACAATCTTTTGGAAAGGAGGGAGCCAGAAAAGGCCCTTCAGCTGCTCAGCCTGGGAAGGGGGGGAAGCTTTGGACAAGAACCAGGGAGAAGATCCTGGAGGAGGAAACCATCCTCCCTTCACAAGTTCAACCCTGGAACGTCATCCAATACTGGGAGGCTGAGGGTCCCCGAGGACTTTGCAGCCGACTCCATGGCTTTTGCAGGCGATGGCTGAGACCAGAAAAGCACACCAAAGCCCAGATGCTGGACCAGGTGGTTTTGGAGCATCTCCTGTTCCTTCTGCCCCCAGAGATGGAGGGCTGGGTGCGGGAGTGTGGAGCAGAGACCAGCTCCCAGGCGGTGGCCCTGGCGGAAGGCCTCCTCCTGAGCCAGGCGGAGGAGCAGAAGGAGCAAGTCCTGTTGCAGGTGAGAGACTTTAGGGAACTCAGAAGGGAATAGAGAATCTGTTTGAATACTTCACCCTCCTTCCCAAACTTCTTTGACATTCATCATATTTATTTATTTATTTATTTATTTTTCATATTTGTATACCGCCCTACTCCCGAAGGACTCAGGGCGGTGAACAGCCATAATAAATACAAAGACATATAGAAGTTAAAAACTATTAAAAACAGATTAAGTAATTTAGGCTCAAAGATTAAAACATCCAAATTTATCTAAAAGAAATCTAAAACCCGATTTAAAAGCCAATTTAAAAGGGAGAGTTAGGCCAGACCAGCTTGTTGGAATAGAAACGTTTTCAGGGCACGGCGGAATATGCGTAAGTCTTGGATCTTTCGTAACTCCGGGGGAAGCCCATTCCAGATGGTAGGTGCCCCCACAGAGAAGGCTCTCCCCCTGGGGGCCATCAGTCGACATTGATTGGCCGACGGCACCCTGAGGAGTCCCTCTCTATGGGAGCGAACTGGTCGGTGAGAGGTTTTTGGTGGCAGGAGGCGGTCTCGTAGGTACCCTGGTCCTGAGCCATGGAGCGCTCTAAAGATAGTAACCAAAACCTTGAAGCGCACCCGGAAGACCACCGGGAGCCAGTGCAGCTCGCGCAGGAGGGGGGTTACATGAGAGCGCCACATTGCTCCCATCACCACCCGCGCGGCCGCATTCTGGACCAGTTGGAGCCTCCGGGTGCTTCTCAAGGGGAGCCCCATGTAGAGAGCATTACAATAATCCAGGCGTGAGGTGACAAGGGCGTGAGTGACTGTGCGTAACGAGTCCCGATCCAGAAAGGGACGCAACTGGCGAATCAGGCGAACCTGATAAAAAGTCCTCCTGGCCACGGCCGTCATATGCTCTTCTAAAGACAGCCGCGAGTCTAGGAGGATGCCCAAGTTGCGAACCCCATCTGTGGGGGCCAACAACTCGCCCCCAATAGTCAGAGATGGCGCCAACTGACTATATCGGGACGACGGAAACCACAGCCACTCGGTCTTGGATGGGTTGAGTCTGAGTTTGTTCCTCCCCATCCAGATCCGTACGGCCTCCAGGCACCGGGACATCACCTCGAGGGCATCATTGGGGTGGTCTGGGGTGGAGATGTACAGCTGGGTGTCATCAGCGTACTGATGGTACTTCACCCCGAAACCACGGATGATCTCACCCAGCGGCTTCACATAAATGTTGAATAGAAGGGGCGAGAGGACTGATCCTTGTGGCACCCCACATATAAGGAGCCTCGGGGTCGACCTCTGCCCCCCTGTCAACACAGACTGCGACCAGTCAGAGAGAAAGGAGGAGAACCACTGTAGAACAGTGCCCCCCACCCCCAACCCTTCCAACCGGTGCAGCATGATATCATGATCGATGGTATCAAAAGCCGCTGAGAGGTCTAGTAGGACCAGGACAGAGGAGCAACCCCTGTCCCGAGCCCTCCAGAGATCATCAACCAATGCGACCAATGCTGTCTCTGTGCTGTACCCGGGCCTGAAGCCCGACTGGAACGGATTTAGATAATTCGATTCATCCAGGTACTGAGGCAGTTGTCGTGCAACCACACTCTCAACAACCTTCGCAACAAAGCGAAGGTTGGAGACAGGACGATAATTTGCTAACACAGCTGGGTCCAGGGAGGGCTTCTTGAGGAGGGGCCTCACCACCGCCTCTTTCAAGACGGTGGGAAAGACACCCTCACTCAAAGAAGCATTTATAATCTCCTGGAGCCAGCCTTGCGTCACCTCCCGGGAGGCCAGTACCAACCAGGAGGGACACGGGTCCAATAAACACGTGGTCGCATATGTGGCAATTCACCAATTCTTGTAGGACATTGTTCCCTTGTTGTATCACTCAACCTCACAGATGGATATTGGGGGCTTTGAGGTTATATTCCATATATAAAAATCCACTTTATTTCATGTAAGGTACATTAATTGTGCTTCTTTTTTCCTTCCTCCTGTTTGAAGTGCTGCACTGTGGAGATCAGAGATCCTGAGGGAATGAAGAACCCATCAAATTCCCCTCAGGAGCTATTTTTCAGGAGGATCCCTTGGGAAGATCCAAGTCCGGACACCTCAGGAGGTAATGGAAGATCCTCCGATTTCCCATCTGTCTTACCTTCACTCTCTCTTCTCTTCTATAGAATAGCTCCTCCTATTTTGTTAATTATGCATTTTGAAATTATTTATTCCTTACAGAGAAACAAAGAATGAAGCTTTCTGGTTTTTCTGACGGAGATCAAACAGCGGTTGATCCTACAAATCAAGTAAGAAAGAGAAAAGATATTAGATTTCTATTCTCCCTCAGGAAGTGAAGCGAGTGTGAGAGTGCTCCCTCCTTCTATTTTCCCCCCTTGTTTGGCCTAGATTATTTTTGTGTTCATCCACAACATGGAGAGCAGAATAGCAGGTTCAAATTGCTGTCAGCCAGCATAGCTTCCTTTGGTTATCTTGCTTATCTTGAGAAAGAAGCTTAGGAACTGAAAGGCGGTAGTAAAGGGATGTGTAAATGATATGTAAATGAAATGTAACAACTATGAGTAACAATACTATATTTGTATTGAAATGTATGATCCCCAGGTATTACACCATTCACACATTGATATGTAAAAAAAATAAGCAAATTATATTAAAAAATAAAGCAGACTATTAAAATCCAAAGGGAGTGGCTGTGTTGAGCGTGTAATCATGGTACTTTGGGCTACAAAATAATTTCCAATCCTCTGATTTGCGCCTTGATTAGGAGATCAAACATTCCCGCTTTGCAAAGGCTGAGAAATGACTTTCCCAGGGAATTTTCTCTTCTTTCTTTTGTTCCTTTCAGACAATGCCTCAGACTACTAGATCAATCAATGATAGACAGAGTGATAGATCAGTTGATCCAGAAGTGGGATTACTTTACTGAAAGGCACTGTAGGTTTTGCAGAATCAATGAACTTGATAAAACTTCCCCAAATATTTCTTCAGTGAGAATAATTTTTGGATTTGCCCATTTTCTCACCTAATATTAGGACTTGTGTGAGGCATAGCCATTTAACTTAGTGCATATCTTTTCTTTGGGAATTTGGGAACAATGGAACAGAATAACAGAGTTGTAGGGATCTTGGAGGTCTTCTAGTCCAACCCCTGCTCAGACTGGGAGCCCTATAACATTTCAGATAAATGCCTGTTCAATTTCTTCATAATCACCTCCAGTGCTGGAGCACTTGCAATTTCTGGAGCCAAGTCATTACACTGATTAATTGTTCTCACTATCAGGAAATTCCTCTTTACTTGTAGGTTGGTTCTCTCCTTGAATCATTTCCATCCATTGCTTCTTGGAACACTGCTATCATGTCACCCCATCTAGTCCTTCTTTTCATGAAACTAGACATACCCAATTCCAGCAACCTTCTTTATATGTTTTAGCCTCCAGTCCACTCTTCTCTGCACTCTTTCTAGAGTCTCAACATCTTTTTTACATCTGACAACCAAAAGTGGATGCAATATTCCAAGTGTGGTCTTCCCAAGGCATTATAAAGTGAAGTGATTACTAACACTTCATGTCATCTTGATTCTATGCCTCTTAATGCAGCCTATGATTCTGGTTTTTTTTGGCGACTGTAGCATACTGTTCCTCTTCATGGATTACTGCCTTGTCGTGTTGAAGGGAACTGTGTAGCTCAATGAAACTATGAGCTATGCCGTGCAAGGCCACCCAAGACGGACAGGTCATAGCAGAGAGCTCTGACAAAACGTGATCCACTGGAGAAGGAAATGGCAACCCACTCCAGTATCTTTGCCATGAAAACCCCATGGACAGTACCAAAAGGCAAGAAGATATGATGCTGGAAGATGAGCCCCTCAAGTTGGAAGATGTGCAATCGGGTGAAATCTAAATTTTTTTGCTACTGGTTCTATGTGCGTGGCTTGGTGTGGCATGGCTTGGTGGTCATGTGACGGTGGGCGTGGCCAGTTTGATGTCATTCACGTCATTGCTATGCATGGGGCGCTTGGATAGAGAGCTAGCAAGACAGCTTTCCAACCTCTGTGTGTGTGTGTGTGTGTGTGAGGGAGGGAGGGAGGGAGTGATCTGAAGCTGAGGCATCCAAACTTCTGGCAGCAGTGGGAGCAGCTTCAGAGCAGCTAGCTCCACCTGACCTACTCCCTGAGTCTCGCCGTTCTCCTCGCCCCCACCCCCACCCCATTCAAGCAGTGGCTTCCCTGCTCAGCCCCAACAAGCTATGCATCCATGGTGCCCGCACCAGCATCCCGAGAGAAGCAAAGAAGATCATCTCTTGCAAGCAGACAAGCAGAGGTATCGAGCGTAAGCTGTGCTGTGGGAAAAATGAGAGGTCCTATTGTCCCGCAGAGCCTGCCGCTACTTGAGGGGGGTGGGCAGATGAGAAGAACGGTGAGACTCGGGGAGTAGATCAGGTGGAGCTGGCTGACTCAGGGCAGCTCAGAAGCCGCCTGCGCCATTGCCACAAGTTTGGGTGCCTCGGCTTCAGATCGCTCCCTTACACACACACACACACACACACAGGCTGGAGAGCTCTCTTGCTCGCTCGCTCTCCAAGTGCCCCATGCACAGCCCATTTGAGGAAAGGGCATGCACAGCTAGGCGTGTTTGGCTGCAGAAGGAGGCGCAGCACAATGGGGTTGTTTTGTTCACAGAAGTGGTACTTTGGGAGGGCAGGCGGACGTCTACAGCTGACAACTATAATGAATATGTCCACCTGCCCTCCCGAAGCACCACCGCGGCGAACAAAACAAACCCATTGCTATGGATGCATAGCTTGTCGGGGCTGAGCAGGGAAGCCGCTGCTTGAGGGGGTGGGCAGTAAACTGCTAGCTCCTTCCCCGCAGCCCTGCCATGCTTGCCTGCCTTCCATGTGGACTTCTGCTCGCCTGCCTTCGCAAGCTGGCCACCGGGACGCCAGGAAGGCAGCATGGAAGGCAGGCAAGCATGACATGACTGCGGGCCGCGGACCAGTTTGGGGGCATGGCCAGCCAGCCATTGCTCCCTGTTCGGCGAACTAACCTCAATCTCCGCTACCTACTCGCCTGAGCCAGTCCAAACCGGGAGCATTTCACCCCTGTGTGCAATATGCTACTGGGGAAAAGCAGAGGGCTAGTACTAGTAGTGCCAGAAGTGACTGGGCCAAAGCCGAAAGGACACTCAGCTGTGGATGTATCTGGTGGTGAAAGGAAAGTCCGATGCTGTAAAGATCTTTTCTCCGTAGGAACCTGAAATGTAAGATCCATGAATCAAGGCAAGCTGGACGTGGTCAAACAAGAGATGACAAGATTGAACATCGACATCTTAGGAATCAGCAAACTAAAATGGACAGAAATGGGTGGATTTAATTCAGATGACCTTCAGGTATACTACTGTGGGCAAGAATCCCTCAGAAGAAATGGAGTAGCCTTCATAGTCAATAAAAGAATAGGAAAAGCAATACTGGGATACAATCCCCAAAATGACAGAATTATCTCAGTTCGAATCCAAGTCTATGCCCCAACTACTGGTGCGGAAGAGGATGAAGTTGACTGGTTCTATGAAGCTCTACAACACCTTATAGAATTAACACCAAAAAATGACGTCCTTATCATCATGGGTGATTGGAATACTAAAGTAGGAAGCCAAACAATAACCGGAATAACAGGCAAGTTTGGCCTTGGAGTACAAAATGAAGCAGGGCACAGGCTGGTAGAATTTTGTCAAGAGAATACGATGATCATAGCAAACACTCTTTTCCAACAGCCCAAGAGGCGACTCTACACATGGACATCACCAGACGGTCAACACAGAAATCAGATTGACTATGTGCTCTGCAGCCAAAGATGGAGAAGCTCTATACAGTCAGTAAAAACAAGACCATGATCTGTGGCTCAGATCATGAACTTCTCATTGCAAAATGTAGGCTTAAATTGAAAGTAAGGAAAAGCACTCAGGTATGAACTAAATCATATCCCTGATGAATATACAGTAAGGTAAAGATACAGGTTCCCCTCGCACATATGTGCTAGTCGCTCCCAACTCTAGGGGGCGGTGCTCATCTCCGTTTCAAAGTCGAAGAGTCAGTGTTGTCCAAAGACGTCTCCGTGGTCTTGTGCGCAGCATGACTAAACGCCAAAAGCACACAGAACACTGACCTTCCCACCAAAGATGGTCCCTATTTTTCTACTTGCATTTTTTACGTACTTTTGAACTGCTAAGTTGGCAGAAGTTGGGACAAGTAACGGGAGCTCACCTGTTACGCTGCACTAGGGATTCAAACCGCTGAACTACTGACCTTTCGATCTACAAACTCAGTGTCTTAGCCACTGAGCCACCACATCTCTTTTGAATATACAGTAGAGGTGGCAAATAGATTTAAGGAATTAGATTTGATAGACAGAGTGCCTGAAGTACTATGGACGGAGGTTCACAACATTGTACAAGAGGTAGTAACTAAAATCATCCCAAAGAAAAAGAAATGCAAGAAAGCAAAATGGCTGTCTGAGGAAGCTTTATAAATAGCTGAGGAAATAAGGGAAGTGAAAGGCAAAGGAGAAAGATACACCCAATAGAATGCAGAATTCCGGAGAATAGCTAGAATAGGTACCTTCTTAAATGAACAGTGCAAAGAAATAGAAGAAAACAATAGAATAGGGAGGACCAGAGATCTCTTCAAGAAAATTGGAGATATGAAGGGAATGTTTCACGCAAAGATGGGCATGATAAAGGACCAAAATGGCAGGGATCTAACAGAGGCAGAAGAGATTAAAAAGAGATGGCAAAATTATACAGAAGAACTATACAAGCTTAACATCCCTGATAACCACAATGGGGTGGTCACTGACCTTGAGCCAGACATCCTGGAATGTGAATTCAAATGGGCCTTAGGAAATCTGAGCAACAACAAGCTAGTGGAGGAGACAGTATTCCAGCTGAGCTATTCAAAATATTAAAAGACAATGCAGTAAAAGTGCTACACTCAATTTGCCAGCAAATTTGGAAAACTCAACAGTGGCCACAAGATTGGAAAAGGTCAGTTTACATTCCAATTTCAAAGAAGAGCAATGCCAAAGAATGTTCAAACTACTGCACCATTGAACTCATTACACATGCTAGTAAAGTTATGCTCAAAGTCCTATAATCTAGGCTCCAGCAGTATGTAGATCGAGAACTACCAGAATTACAGGCAGGATTTCGAAGAGGCAAAGGAACTAGAGATCAAATTGCCTACATACGCTGGATCATGGAGAAAGCTAGGGAGTTCCAGAAAAACATCTGCTTCATTGACTAAGCTAAAGCCTTTGCTTGTGTGGATCACAACAAATTGTGGTATGTTCTTAAAGAGATGGGAGTACCAGACCATCTTATTTGTCTCTTCAGAAACCTATATGCGGGTCAAGAAGCAACAGTGAGAACTGGACACAGAACCACTGATTGGTTCAAAATTGGGAAAGGATTTGGGCAAAGCTGTATACTGTCGCCCTGCCTATTTAACTTATACGCAGAGCACATCATGAGAAAGGCGGGGCTAGATGAATCACAAATTGGAATTAAGATTGCTGGGAGAAATATCAACAACCTCAGATATGCAGATGATACCACTCTAATGGCAGAAAGTAAAGAGCGCTTGAAGAAGGAGAGGGCAAAAGTTGGCTTGAAACTCAATATTAAGAAAACTAAGATCATGCCATCTGGTCCTCTCAATTCCTGGCAAATAGACGGGGCAGAAATGGAGGTAGTGACAGATTTTATTTTCCTGGGCTACAAGATCACCACAGATGGGGACTACAGCCAAGAAATTAAAAGACGTTTGCTCCTGGAGAGGAAAGCTATGGCAAATCTAGACAGCATACTAAAAAGCAGAGACATCACTTTGCCAACAAAAGTGTGTATTGTCAAAGCTATGATCAGATTCCTCGCTGTCGGAATCCGCTACTAGCTGCACAGGCTGCTGATGTGCCTGGAGGAACGTTGTCCATGGGGTCGCAACTAACAACAATGCATACTGCTGACTCAGGTGTAAGTGGTTGTTCACTAGGACTCTAAAAATCCCTGTGTCAGCTTTGGAAGCCATATTAGGCCGGAAGCTTCCATGCTGCCACCTTCTCATATGTGGGAAAGTAGGAGGGGGGATTTAGTAGAGGGGTTGTCTGTAGACATAATAGCATTCTTCCTGTCATTCAAGGTCAGGGCGATCCTGCATCTGGAGAAGGAGTGGTTGGAGTGATGTCTTGAGATGGGACGACAGTTGATTGGAGCATGTGATCGACTGACGACTGAGGGATGGTTTTGGGGGTTTTGACTTACAGAGGGAAAACCCGGACCTCTCAGATTCAGGTTTTCCCAGATGTGCCCGTTTACCTTTTCTAGTAAATAGAACTTTGAAAAATGCTTGCTTCAGAGTCTTTACTTGGAGTTGGGGGGTTTTCTGGAACGCTGACATCCTGTTGCCCTTACTACTATCGAGGCAGGTATCACCTATTCTATGCCAGTGCATTTGGTTTTTCTTTCCTAAATGTAGAACCTTACATTTCTCACAGTTGATTTCATTTTGTTAGATGGGGCCCAGTCTGTCTATCCTTCTATATCTTGAGCTTATCTTCTGGAGTGGGGTTGGCAACCCACAGCTCCAGAGCCATATGCAGCTCTTTGGGCCCTTTGCTGCTTCTCCCTGTCCCATCACTGGCTGCCCCTGCACTACGCCCTCCCTCGCCTGGCCTGAGAAGGTAAGGGTGACGGCAGGGGATGGAGAAGCGGCCAGGGCTGATTCTCCAGCGCCTCACTCTTGCTGCCTGTTGGTGCTGGGCATGCCTTCAAAAAAGATTTCAAAAAAGAAAAGGAATAGCCAAGAGGAGGGTCACCGGAGCCTTAGTGCAGGAGTGAAGTGGTCCTGTACCTGCCTTCACACCATGTTTGCGCGTAAGGCAGCCTTTGCTTCCTATTGCTTCAGGCTGGAGCTCGTTTCTCCACACTCGGCCGAAGATGGCAAGACGATGACCAGAGCCTTAGTGCAGGAGAGAAGCCGTGTCCTGTTAAGACCCTCAGTTGAGCGGCCACACATGCCTTTGCTCTGAGGAGGTTCTCCCCACATGTGTGCATCATCCCGACCCCACCATAGCAAGAGGAGAAGGAGGAGGAGGTCCCCCGTAAGGAAACCTCTTCTGCAGCTGGCGATCATTCCTAAGCCAGCCTGGATTTCCAGAAAGAAGAAATAAAAGGAGGAGAGAGAGAGGGAGGGAGGGAGAGACATATACACAGAGGGAGGGAGGGAGACATAGACCCACAGAGTGATACATACAGAGAGAGAGAGAGAGACATAGACCCCCAGTGATACTCGGAGAGAGGGGAAGATGAGGGGGGAGAGATACAGCTAAAGATACAGAGGGGGGCAGAGAGATACAGAGTGAGGGAGAGGGGCAGAGAGAGAGATGGGAGAGAGAAGGGTTTTGTGGCTAGGGGGTCATGTGACTGGGAGTGAGTGACATCAGGTTGACCATGCCCACCCAGGTTTTGTGGCTCCTGGGTTGTTGTTTTTTCTGTGGGAAACGGGCCCAAGTGGCTCTTTGAGTGTTTAAGGTTGCAAATCCTTGTTCTGGAGTGTTGGTGTTCCTATCAATTTGGTCTTGTCTGCAAATTTGATGATTTCTCCTTCTAGCCTCTTCTCTAAATCATTGATGAAGATGAACAGATTTTGCGAATCCTCCTGTTCTGTTCTTTTTTCCGTGTTCAGGAGAGTCTTGTGTCCTTCGAGGAGGTGGCTGTGTCTTTCTCTGAGGAGGAATGGTCTCAGCTGGATCCTGACCAGAAAGCGCTGCATTCGGAAGTCATGGTTGAAAACCATAGGAACGTAGTCTCTCTGGGTAAGAGTTTTCTAGTCCCCAATCAGAGAGTTCAAGAAGACAGATTATAGTTAGTTTTTTTTATTTAAAAAACACTAATCAGATATCGTCTCCTGGGAAGGAGAAGGAAAGGATCTGGCCTTCTTGCACTCCAGGGAAGGAAAGAGTCAATGTCTCTGCTTAGATGTTTTCTGTGCCATTTCTTATCTGAATTTTTCTATTTCTATTTGAATTTATCTGTGGGGACTAAAAAGAATAAGGTGTGCTTTTATGTGTCTTCTGGAGGTCATGTGAGAGGAGTGTGTTGTCATTTGTCCTCTGAAACCTCCCCAAATTGTGTGAGGACAGAAATTTCACAATCAGCCCATGGAACAGCATTCTCCCAAGCCAGTTCAAGAACAAAGGCCTCATACAATGTCACTCAGAGCATCCTAAGGTACAGGTAATCCCCGAGTTATGACAGTTCACTAAGTGACCGTTCCAAGTTACGACCTAGCCCACTCCCAAGCAGTTAAGATTCAGTCCCAAAATTATAAATCTTACAGCACCACAGTCATCATTCACACTTATGAATGACAGCAGAGGTATTACAACAGTCGCCCTACCTATTCCCCCACCCTGACGGGACTTAACATTGTGATGATGTAGCAAGCTGTTGATTCCTTTGCCTGCTTTGGTGCATTTGCAGAAAAAAGAGGCCTAAAGTACTGAAAGATACCTGACATCAATAGTGGGAAATCTAGCACTATTGATCTCATGTGATTGCAGCCACAGCTCAGTGAAATCACATCCACTATCCTAGGCTTCTTCAGACAGTAAGCATGCATTTTGCTGCCTATTGGGAGACTAATATAGATCTATATATATGCAATATGCTACAATTTGAGAAACTTGGTTTATGTAGGAAAATACCCGGTTGAAGAAAAATACATACAAACATCTACAATAAGAGAAGAAAGCAAATACTTAGCCTCTATGGGAAGGGAACATATGGTAAGGGTGTGGCTAACTGCTGAGGACCAATCAGTCCAAAATAAATCTATATTAGTCTCCCAATAGGCAGCAAAATGCATGCTTGCTGCTTCTGCAAGGAGTTTTCTGCAGCAACTGCCGTTATCTTTCATGGGAGAAGACCCGAATACATCAAGACTTGCATACCTGTACCCGTGAAAATCTACGAAAACAAATATATAACTCCTCCTTTAGGCATGGAGAGTGGCCCAATGAAGGTGTGATAAACCCTTATAGAGGGCAAGAGAGTAGGTTAGGGAAACAGCAGAATGAGGAAGATAGATGGGGTAAGGAAGAACAACGCAGACCCATCACAAGATCATGGGTAAAACAAATGGGTTTAGAGGAGGCAACGTGTGTGCCTAAAAGGGAAAGGCATAACAATGAGGGAGAGAGAGCCGGGGGAAATACCTTCAAAGCAATGCCTGGTAACCCTGCGTTACCTCCCAGAGAGAGAAAGAGGCAACACACAATGGGGCAGGAGGCAGGGGAAAGTGCATCATCATCGGTCATCATGACTAAGGCAGAAAAAAAGATAATTACAGGGGGAAGGCAAGGGTGTGGGCCTGTTACATGCGCAATGACTAAATTGATCAGCATCACATAAAAGCAAGCAGCTCCTCAATGGGGATTTTATACTCCGACGAAGTTGGTAGGGACCGACGAAAGCTTAGCACAAGTTTTAAAATAAAAATTTTTAAACTTTTAAACGTTCCGGAGATTGTGATGTCTGTCGCCTCTTCTATCTATCTGTCTGTCTGTCTGTCTATCTATCTATCTATCTATCTATCTATCTATCTATCTATCTATATCTATCTATCTATCTATCTATCTGCATATATAAAGAATTAAAATTTTATTTTACTAAGCTTTCGTCAGCCATCTGCTGACATTGTCAGAGTATTAAACAACCATTACAGAGATCTCTGCCTTTATATGCCATTAATCAATTTAGCCCTTGCACGTGTAATAGATCCTTCCAGCCGTCTCCCACTTGAAATCAGCTGTGTTGTTTTTGCTGTCGTAATGCTGGATGATGGAGGCTTGATTCCTACTGTTTCCTCCTTCCTAGCTTGCTTATGAGTGGGGGGTGATGTTAGCCTGTCAGTTATTGCTGACAATAGAAATCATACTGTCCATATCACACCCTTGTAAACATGCAAACATACAACCTAATGGAATTTCAGAGAAATTCAGAAGGAAATTCACTTGACATTCAACACTTTGATCTTTTTCTCTAACCTTGTTATCATTTTCATTTCCCTTTTGCTTTGAAGGTAATAATGGGCAGGAGAATCAAGATTCCTGTGAACTGTTCCAAGTGATCAGTGCTAAAGATGGAAGGGAGAAGTTTGGAATTCAAATGGAATTCGAAAGCCATAAGAGAAACCAGTCAAAGAATTGGAATCAGGAAAGCTCATCTTCCACTCATGCTCCGATGCAAGACTTTCTTGCCCAACAAGAGAAAATAAGAGAAAAATATGTTGGGAAAAGTGTGAATCTAATCAAAGCTAAAGTACAAGTAAATGAACACTATTTAACCCAAAACAAAGGAGAAGATTTTATAAGAAGACACAGTGGACAAAATTACAATGGAACATTCATTTTTTCTCTTGAAAATAACTTCCTTACATCTCAAAAAGTGATTGACACAAAAGAGAAGCCTTATAAATGTTTGGAATGTGGAAAATGTTTTAGAACAAGGTGGCATCTTACTTCCCATGAAAGGATTCACACTGGGGAGAAGCTCTACAAATGCATGGAGTGTGGAAAGACCTTTGCTCATAACAGTACACTTACTACCCATAAAAGGATCCACACAGGGGAGAAACCGTATAAATGCATGGATTGTGGAAAGTCCTTTGCTCAAAGAAATCATATTATTTCCCATAAGATGATCCACACAGGGGAGAAGCCGTATAAATGCATAGAGTGTGGAAAGAGCTTTGCTGAAAAACGTCATCTTATTTCCCATAATATGATCCACACAGGGGAGAAGCCGTATAAATGCATGGAGTGTGGAAAGACCTTTGCTCATAACAGTAATCTTATTTCCCATAGAAGGATCCACTCGGGAGCGAAACCATATAAATGCATGGAGTGTGGAAAGACCTTTGCTCATAGAAGTGCACTTACTTCCCATGAAAGGATCCACACAGGGGAGAAACCATATAAATGCATAGAATGTGGAAAATCCTTTGCTCAAAGAGGTTCCCTTATATCCCATAAAATGATCCACACAGGGGAGAAGCCGTATAAATGCGTGGAGTGTGGAAAGACCTTTGCTCAGAGCAGTGGACTTAGAAGCCACAAAAAGATCCACTCAGGAAAGAAACCATTTAAATGCATGGAGTGTGGAAAGACCTTTGCTCATAACAATAATCTTATTTCCCATAAAAGGATCCACTCGGGAGCGAAACCATATAAATGCATGGAGTGTGGAAAGACCTTTGCTCTATGCAGTTATCTTGCTTCCCATAAAAAAATCCACTTAGGAGAGAAACCATATAAATGCATGGAATGTGGAAAGACCTTTGCTCTGAGCACTAAACTTACAATCCACCAAAAGATCCACACAGGGGAAAAGCCATTTAAATGCATGGAGTGTGGAAAGACCTTTGCTCAAAGTGGTAATCTTATTTCCCATAAAATGATCCACTCAGGAGAGAAACCATATAAATGCATGGAGTGTGGAAAGAGTTTTGCTCATAGCAGTACACTTACTATGCATAAAAGGATCCATACAGGAGAGAAACCATATAAATGCATGGAGTGTGGAAAGACCTTTGCTCATAGCAGTACACTTACTATGCATAAAAGGATCCACACAGGGGAGAAGCCATATAAATGCATGGAGTGTGGAAAGACCTTTGCTCAAAGAGGTAATCTTATTTTCCATAAGATGATCCACACAGGGGAGAAGCCGTATAAATGCATAGAGTGTGGAAAGACATTTGCTCGAAGAGGTAATCTTATTTTCCATAAAATGACCCACACAGGGGAGAAGCTGTATAAATGCATGGAGTGTGGAAAGACGTTTACTCATGGCAATGGACTTAGAAGACACAAAAAGATCCACTCAGGAGAGAAGCCATATAAATGCATGTAGTGTGGAAAGACCTTTGCTTATAGCGGAGGACTTACTATCCACAAAAACTCCACATAGGAGAGAAAACCATTTAAATGCATAGAATGACACATGGATTAATGAATAATGTACAGGAATGTAAGAAGAGATATAATTATAAAGTAAAGAAGAAATCTGAAATGAAAATGTATGTTAATAGAAATCAGAACTGCTCAAATACCATCTCAGATTGAATTGAAAAAGGAAACAACAAGGGAGTGGAAAAGGGGAGAGGAGTAGAGGGGGAGGAGGGGAGTTGGGAGGTGAGAAGAGAAGAGAAGAAAAGAACGGGAAAAGGAGAGGAAGGAAAGGGGAAAAGAATAGTAGAGGGTAAGAAAGGGAGAAAGAGGAGAGGGAAAGAGGAGGAAGTAGAAAAGGGAAGGAGAGGAGAGGAGGAATGAGGAAATAGAGATAGAAGAGGAGAGGGGAAGAATAAAAGGAAAGGTATTAAAACAAAGAAAGGAGATAGTAAAAGAGCAGACCCGAATAACTAATTAGCAAATGGAAGTTAAAGAATGAGATGAATGAATAATGATTAATGATGGACAAAAGACTACATTTAAATATGTTGATGAAAAATAAAAATAAAAAACTATTTATAAAAAAAATGCATGGAATGTGGAAAGACCTTTGCCCTGATCAGTGAACTTTGAAGCCACAAAAAGATCCATTCAAAAAAGAAGCAATTTAAATGCACGGAATGTGGAAAGACCTTTGCTCAAAGAGGTAATCTTATTTCCCATAAAAGAAGCCACACAGGAGAAGCCAATAAATGCATGGACTGTGGAAAGACCTTTGTTGCAAAATGTAATCTTATTTCCCATAAGATGATTCACACGGCAGAAACCATATAAATGCATGGAATGTGGAAAGAGCTTTGCTCAGAATGGTCATCTTCTCACAAAAGGATCCACGCTCCGGAGAAACTATATAGCAATAGCAATTCCACTTGGACTTATATACGAGTCCACAATGCTTTACCACACTCTCTGAGCAGGTTACAAAGTCGGCATATTGTCCCCAGCAATCTGGGTTCTCATTTTAGTGACCTCAGAAGGATGAAAGACTGAATCAACCATGAGCCAGTCAGGATCGAACTCCTGGCTGTGGACAATTAGCCTGCAGTACTGCATTCTAACCACTGACCCACCATAGATTTGTACGTGTATGCATATTGTGCCTTTCTGATCCAAATGAGACAAGGTTCAATCCAACAAAATGAAACGTAATGTGGAGAAAAGTAACATTTTATACGTCGGTAGGAAAAACAGATTACATGAAACTTGGCTCAAAAACTAATTGTGAGGGGGACCTTGGGTGTCCAAATGGATGATCACTTAAACATGAGTCACATGTGTGCAGCAGCAGCCAAAAAAACTAATATAATTCATGATTGTATAAACAGAGGCATAGAATCAGAATCACGTACCGTTTTATAAAGCCTTAGTAAGAGTACACCTGGAATACTGCATTCAGTTTTGGTCATCATGTCAGTGTATAAGAGTTCATTAATTGGAATAGACATGGTACCACGTCAGCCAATGGGGACTGTTTGGTGACCCAGATAGCTCAGAGCCTGGGTGTGGCTTAGCTGACATTGTATATATAAGAGTTACTTTGTCTTTGCAATATTGCCTCTGTATGATAGTGCTTCTATGATTATGACCTTTGGATTCTTTTTTTTTTAATTTAAAAAGTTTTAACAATCATTACAACAATTTTCCCTCCTCCCCCCCCACAATCCTCCCTCTCCCTCCAACCCCCCTTCCCCCTGACACCCACCCCTCGGACTTCCCAGAGCAAAAACAGGTATAGCATAACAAACATAAGCTAAAATAAGCTAACTTTCTGTGTTCTCCAAACTCCCCCTTGCTCTTTAATTCCCCTTTCAACTAACTAAACATATTCAAAAAGAAAACATAGATTTCATTCATAAGCTATTTGAAACTTTTTAGTCCGATATTTGTTTTGAATATAGTCAATCCATCTTCTCCATTCCAATATATATCTTTCATTTGAATGGTCCTTCAAATATGCTGAAGTTTTAGCCATCTCTGCTAAATTCACTACTTTAAGTGTCCATTCTTCAATAGTAGGCAAGTCTTCCTTCCAGTACTGTGCCACCAAGAGTCTGGCTGTTGCTATTAAATTTAAAATCAACTTAGTCTCTATAACAGTACAATCTGTAATTATGCCTAACAAAAAGAACTGTAGAACTGTGGAGTAAATTTTATTTTCTTTTTGAGAATATTTTGAATAATCCACCATATTTTTATCCAAAATGCCTTAATTTTTTTTACATGTCCACCATATATGATAATACGTGACATCATCACATTCACATCTCCAACACTTAGGTTGCACACTTGGATACATACAGGCTAGCTTTTTCGGATCCAGATGCGAATTGTCCTTTCTTCTCTTAGTTGATTCAAAGATTTTAATTGTAGTATACCTCTTTCCTTGTTAAGAAGCTCTTTATATGTAATCACATCCTACCTTTGCTCTACACTTATATTCTCTATCGCATGTCTGGGTATTGCCCACAGTGGGCAATTTAGTTTATACTTGTACTTTTTCCAGACATGCAGTAGAGCATTCCTTAATATATGACTTTTAAAAGTCTTGTCCACTTTCTTATCATATAGTAAATAAGCATGCCACCCGTAAACCAAATCATATCCCTCAATATTCAATATTCTTTCTTCTGTTAAATTCATCCAATCACTCATTGCTGATAGAACAGCTGCCTCATAATATAGTCTTAAGTTAGGCATTTTGAGACCTCCTCTTTCGCGTATATCCTGCATTATTTTTTGTTTTATTCTTGGTCTCTTCCCTGCCCAAACAAAATTACTAATACCCTTCTGCCATATCTTCAAATTCTCATCTTTTTTAAGTATTGGTATCATTTGAAAAAGAAACAAAAACTTAGGCAAAACATTCATTTTTACTGCTGCTATTCTTCCTAGCAAGGATAATTGTAATTTTTTCCAGTTTTCCATCTCTGTTTTTTTTTCCACAACGGATCATAATTATACTTAAATAATTTCGCATTTTATGTCATAATATAGACCCCTGAATACTTAACTTTTTTTATAATTTCAAATCCTGATAAGTCTTTCTAATTCTTCTTTTTAATTTATAGTCATATTTTTAGTTATTATCTTTGTTTTCCCTGCATTTATTTTAAATCCAGATACTTGTCCATATTGATTAATTATATCCATTAGACCTATAACCGACTGTAATGGTTGGGTTAAAGTAACAACCAAATCATCTGCGAATGCTCATAATCTATAGTCATACTGCCTAATATTAACTCCACTTATTTTGTCCGACCCACGTATCTTGCTTAACAAAAATTCCAAAGTCAAAATAAACAATAATGGAGACAAAGGGCATCCTTGCCTTGTTCCTTTTTCTGTTAAAAGTATCTGTTAAACTACCATTAATTATTATTTGCGCTGTTTGTTTCTGATATATTGCCTTAATAGATTTTGTGAAATGTTCTCCAAACTGCATCTTTTCTATTATTTTCAATAAAAATTGCCAATTCAATTGATCAAATGCTTTCTCTGCATCAAGAAATATCAGCACCGCAGGGATTTAGTTGTTCTTCCCCAAATACTCCAATAGGTTAACAATTTGCCTTACATTACTCTTCATTTGCCTACCATTTATAAAACCAGTTTGATCATTATGAATCATTTGTTGCATGACTGTCATTAACCTATTTGCTAATATTTTAGCAAAAATCTTGTAATCTGTATTTAAGAATGATAAGGGCCTATAATTTTTTGGCTGGATGTGGTCTTGCTCCTCCTTTGGGATCAAAGAAATATAAGCTGTCCTCCAAGATGGGGGTACATCTCCTCCAGATTGTATATTAGTAAATAATTCTTTAAGTGGTCCCACCATTTCTAACTGCAAATGTTTATAATAAGCAGCTGTCAAGCCATCTGTCCCAGGAGCTTTACCCACTTTCAACTGCTTAATTGCAAACATAATCTCCTCAGTGGTTATTGGTTGATTTAAACCCTCCCTTTGCTCTTGTAATTGTAGGAATATTCTCTTTCTGTAAATATCTATATCTGTACCTTGAATTTTATCACTAGCATACAACCTTGTATAAAATTCTAAAAATGCTTTTTTAATCATATTTTGCTGATAAACCTCTTTACCTTTATATTCTATTTTCTCTATAGTCCGTGACTTTTGTTTTTTCCTTAACAAATATGCTTACCACCTCCCTGGTTTATTAACATTACAAAAAATATTATGTTTAGCATATTGCAAATTAATTGCGACCTGATCTGCCATTAACATATTAAATTGCCCTTGCAATAAATTAATTGCCTCTTTTATTTTCTTGTCTGCTGGATTCAATATCAAAGCTTGTTCTTTTTTTCTGATTTCCTCTTCTAAATCCTTCCTTTTTTTTCCTGTTTGCGTCTATATTTATTATTCAAATATATCAAAATGCCTCTCATATATGCTTTACTTGCATCCCAAACCATTTCCATAGATGTACCCTTATGCATATTTATAGTAAAAAATTCTTTCATAAATTTTTTACATTCTTTTACATTTTCCTCATATCTAAACAGATTTTCATTTAACCTCCAAGACCTCTTAGATCCCCTTCCATACTCTAATTCCATCCAAACTGGACTATGATCGAGCCCCAGAATTGTTCCTAGGGCTCCTTGGGGAACTCTACCTACACCCGTCTGCTCTCTTCCTCCCCTTTTCCCGGGGAGAAAGTTTCCAAGCCGCTAGACAGCTGATTTGCGCTGTTCTAGCGGCTTTACAAGATTGCGGGGCTGGCGCTCAAGAAAAGAGCGTCCTCGGCGCCTGCGGTGCCACCGGAAGTCTGACTTTTGGATTCTGAGTTCTGGTTCTGATTTCTGCTGCATGGGAATTGTATACATGCATCATACTGTATATTATTGTATATAAAGAAGTTTCTTGTATAAATGAATCCTGAATTATTTACTTGTGTGTTGGTTGGATTGCTGCAAACTCTAACACATCACATTACAAGAAAGATGTTTAGACTTTGGAGAAAGTGCAAAGAAGAGCAACTAAGTTGATTAAAGGCCTGAAGACTAAAACGTATGAACAACGGTTGCAGGATGTGGGTGTGGCTAGTCTACAGAAAAGAAGGATTAGGAGTGTCAACTGGATCTCCAGCATGGGTTTTCCCTTTGATGCTTGCTTGCTATCAGCTGCCATAGTAACGGGGAGGGGGGGCATGGCATTGGGTTTTGGGAAGAGAGCTGGTGTGAAGATGGTCCATGTGTATAAAGGACGTTTACTCTCACGAATTACTAGCTGCTGAGGTTTACAGCCAGTCAAGGCCAACCGTCCTGGAACTCCAGACAGATGAAAAGACCTGAAGATTTGCCCCACATGACACTATGTGGGGCGGGGATTGGACATTCAGTCTGGGTCCCTGGGGGGAGGGATTTAGGGAAATTTTGAATAACAAAAAAGAACAACAAAGAATGTTCTTTCTGCACCAACTCAGAAAACTCAAACTGCCCAAGGAGCTGCTGATCCACCTCTATAACTGGTTTGGCTCTGCAACCCAACAAGACAGACACAGACTTCAGAGGATAATTAATTAGAACTGCAGAAAAATCAATTACTACCAACTGCCTTCCATTGAGGACCTGTATACTGCACGAGTCAAAAAGAGGGCTGTGAGAATATTTACATGTCCTCACATCCTGGGCATAAACTGTTTCCAACTCCTACCCTCAAAACGATGCTATAGAGGACTGCACACCAGAATAACTAGACATAAGGACAGTTTTTCCCTGAACGCCATCTTTCTGCTAAACAAATAATTCCTTCAACACTGTCAAACTAGTGTCTCCATTACTATTAATCTTCTCATCATTCCTATCACCCATATCCTCCCACTTTTGACTGTATGACTGTAACCTTGTTGCTTATATCCTTAAGATTTATATTGACTGTTTCCTAATATGATTTAATTGTTTATTTGTTCCCTGTGACTATCATTAAGTGTTGTACCATATGATTCTTGATTAACGTATCTTTTATGTACACTGAGAGCATATGCACCAAGACAAAATCCTTGTGTGTCCAATCACACTTGGCCAATAAAGAATTCTATTCTATTATATATGTAATTTTCATGCCTTTTGGCTCAGATCTTATTTTTCTTTCGCTGCTATAATTTCAGACTCAGTAAAAGTACCTCTTCTCTACTTCAATGGAGTTGGGGTTTTCTTTCTTGGGATTTGAACAGCGGCAGGGCTGACATTAAGCAACATCTGCTTTATCAGCCAACCCAGAGACCTAGTCTACCGCAGGGGCTGAGCACACAATGTCAACCTATGGAACAACCAGGAAGACTGGGGAGCCGTGGGATGTCAACCCCACGTGGGGTTGACATCCACTCCAACCACCTTTTCGAATAGGAGATAAGGTGCATTTGTCAACCAAATACCTAAGATTGAGGTTACCTAGCAAGACGTTTGGACCTCTGCAGTTGAAATGGCTACAGTTGTTTGTTTCCTGGACTTCCAACCAAATAAAGTGTGAAGGTTCCGACAGATGTCCTAACTAAATAATGAGTCTCAAGCCAAGTTTCAAAAGGAATCCAATGATTTATTAAGAGCAACATGCCAGCATCTACTCAAGTGAGGTTTGCTCTGCTGCACATAAGTTATGGCCCACCTTTGACCCTGTCCCGTTCCCCCCACCCCGCTCCTTTCAGTCTGTGTCATAAATCACATTCTCCAACAAGGCACTCCCATGGGCTGTAGAGACTCACCCCCTCCGGCTTTGGTAATCTGAGATTCACCGTTGGAAGAATGTATGCGTGGAATGTGCTCCCTCCTTGCTTCTAATGACAACTCGAGAGCAGACTAGAAATCTTTTGCGAGTTGACATTTAGCTCCCCTCACTTCCTGAAGGCAACCTGTGCTAGGCAAAATAATATGAGTACAGGTAAGGATTTAGGGATGCACACACCCCCCCCCCAGGCTTGTTTGGATTTTTTGCATGGAATTTTGCTATAAGGCTATCAGCCTGGATGTTCCTACCCTCTACCCAAGGGGCCCCTGATAAGGGGTAACCCACTTAATTAAGTATTCGAGTTGTCTCCTGTGCCACCTTGAATCAAGGATTCACTGCACCTCATAATGGGTTTGACCCCCTATAACCATGGGGTCTGGGGGCTGGCAGGATGACGGCCGTGGCCAGGGGGGCTTTTTATCAGGTTCGCCTGATACGCCAGCTGCGTCCCTTTCTGGATCGGGACTCCCTATGCATGGTCACTCATGCCCTCGTCACCTCTCGCCTGGACTACTGCAATGCTCTCTACATGGGGCTCCCCTTGAGGAGCACTCGGAAGCTCCAGCTGGTCCAGAATGCGGCCACGCGGGTGATTATGGGAGCGACTTGGCGCTCCCATGTGACACCTTGCCTGCGCGAGCTGCACTGGCTCCCGGTGGTCTTCCGGGTGCGCTTCAAGGTATTGGTTCTCACCTTTAAAGCGCTCCATGGCTTAGGGCCTGGCTATCTGCGAGACCACCTTCTGCCACCGATAACCTCCCACCGGCCAATTCGGTCCCACAGAGAGGGCCTCCTTAGGGTGCCGTCGGTCAAGCAATGCCGACTGGCGGCCCCCAGGGGGAGGGCCTTCTCTGTGGGGGCACCCGCCCTCTGGAACGAGCTCCCCCCAGGAATACGACTAATCCCAGACCTCCGTACCTTCCGTCGAGCTTTGAAGACCTTCCTATTCCAGCAAGCTGGCCTGGCTTAAAATTTTTTTTAAATTTTTTTAAAGGGTTTAAGGGTAATGGGTTTTAATACTTCGGGAAGCCAATTGGATTTAATTTTGTTTTAAATTATTTTAAATTTTGTATTGTATGTATTTTAATTTGGCTGTGCACCGCCCTGAGTCCTTCGGGAGAAGGGCGGTATACAAATTTAATAAATAATAATAATAATAATAATAAAAGGATAGTGGCCTCTGGATCGATCTGACCACAGGTTTTAAGAAGCTATTATGGAATACTAGGTGTGTCTCCCCTAGCAGTCAGGGCAATTTTAATTGCACTGTGACTGGATTGATGATCTTTACTATGGGGAATGGTCCCATAAACTTTGACCCCAGCTTCTTGCTAGCGAGATTTAACCTCAAATATTTTGTGGAGAGGTAGACCTTCTCTCCCAACTGGAATGGCTGTTTCTCTGCCTGTTTCTTACAGGTTTGTGGCGCTTTAGCTAGCGCTTTTTTGACATTCTCCAGGTTGCTTTCAGCGTTGACATCCAATCGGTCAAGATGACTGAGTAGAGGGGATCCCTTGGATACTCAGGCATTGGGATGAAGTCCATGCTGCTCACTACTTTGAATGGGGTTAATCCCATGCTACTGTGAACCGCAGGAGGTTCACTCAATTGGACTGCTGATAGTTCATGTAGCATCTCAGGTACTGCTCTACCATGGCGTTCAGTCTCTCTATCCCCCCATTGGTGCTTGGATTGGTGCTTGGATGAAGGGCCAAGCTAAGGCCCTGAGACAATCCAATGGATTACAGGAACTCCCTCCAGAAGTGGCTTCAGACAACAGGTACCCTTTCCAGTGTACCAAATACTGTAATCGACCCCTGTATAGTCTAGAGTCAAGGATCATCTTTACTTCATAATGAGTCTCCTCTTGTACTACCAAAGGAGGTGGGGAGCAGATTGTAAGGGCCTTAAGTTAGATTCTTTTTCTGGTTTCAATAAGCTACTGTGAAAAACTGGGTGCGCTTTCCCTAATATGTGAGGGAGGCTAAGTTGGACAGTCACTGAGTTAATCACTGTTACCATAGGGAAGGGACCTATGAATTTGGGTCCAAACGTCTTGCTAGGTAATCTCAATCTTAGGTATTTGGTTGACAAATACACCTTATCTCCTATTTGGAAATGTGGCTGCAGAGACCGTCATTTGTCAGCCTGGGCCTTATATTTTTCTGCTGATTCAGCTAAAACTTTCTTAGTATTCTCCCAACCCTTTTATAATGAGGTCATCCATTCTGTTAGGGACATGGAAGTGGGTGGCTCTCCAGGCAACTCAGGCATTGGCATAAAATCCATGCCGGTGGTTATTTGAAAAGGAGTCAACCCAGTACTGCTGTGTACTGCATTATTATAAGCCACTTCTGCGAATGGTAATAACTCCACCCAGTTTTCTTGTTAATAATTTACATAACATCTGATGTATTGTTCCAGCATTGCATTCAATTTTTCAGTGGATCTGTTAGTCAATGGGTGGAAAGCTGAGCTAAGCCCCTAGGATGACCCAATGGACTGCATGAACTCCTTCCAGAACTTAGCAGTAAACTGGACCCTGCAATGTGATATTATTCTCCTTGGAACCCCATGTAGTTTGTAGATATGCTTCATGAAAAGCTTTGCCAGCTTCATGGCTGAGGGTAGTTTGTTGCAAGCAGTGAAGTGTGCTTGTTTGGAGAATAAATCAATGACAGTCCAAATCACATTGTTCCCTCCGCTGTCAGGGAATTCGACTATGAAGTCCATTGCTGATGGAGCTTGGGCCATTTCCTGAGACTCTGGCTCACGACTCGACTGAGGACCTGGTGGTCGCCTGGGACAGGGCGGCTACTGCGGCCTTGGACCACGTCGTGCCTTTGCGGCCTCTGACCCGATGCCGATCTCGTCTAGCTCCTTGGTTTTCCGAGGAGCTGAGAGAGATGAAGCGTCAGAAAAGACACCTGGAGAGCGATTGGAGGACAAGCCGATCTGAATCTGACCGAACACAGGTGAGATCTTATATTAAGACCTACCTAGTGGCGATAAGAGCGGCGAAGTCTAGCTACTTCTCCGCTCTTATTGCATCTGCAGAGAACCGCCCAGCTGCGCTGTTTAGGGTGACCCGCTCCCTACTTCAGGTGGGGGTACAGGAAGATCCCTTAAAAGGTCGAGCTGAGGATTTTGTACAATTCCTGCATGATAAAGTTGCTCAGATTCGGGAAGGCCTGGACTCCGATTGGGTAGATCCAGGGGAGGAGACAGGGGCAGGTCTTGAGAGCGTTATCTGGGAAGAGTTTGACTCTGTGACTCCTGAGGACGTGGACAGGATTCTGGGCAAGCTTAACGCTGCCACATGTTTATTGGACCCGTGTCCCTCCTGGTTGGTACTGGCCTCCCGGGAGGTTACACGAGGCTGGCTCCAGGGGATTATAAATGCTTCTCTGAGTGAGGGTGTCTTTCCCACTGCCTTGAAAGGGGCAGTTGTGAAGCCCCTCCTCAAGAAGCCTTCCCTGGACCCAGCTATATTATCAAATTATCGTCCAGTCTCCAATCTTCACTTTGTTGCAAAGGTTGTTGAGAGTGTGGTGGCGCGACAAGTACCCCGATACCTGGATGAAGTTGTCTATCTGGATCCATTCCAGTCGGGCTTCAGGTCACGATACAGCACGGAAACGGCATTGGTCGCGTTGGTGGATGATCTCTGGAGGGCTCGGGACAGAGGTTGCTCCTCTATCCTGGTCCTATTAGATCTCTCAGCGGCTTTTGATACCATCGACCATGGTATCTTACTGCGCCGGCTGGAGAGGTTAGGAATAGGGGGCACCGTGCTTCGGTGGTTTTCCTCCTTCCTCTCTGACCGTTCGCAGTTTGTGTTGGCAGGGGGGCAGAGGTCGACCTCGAGGCACCTTATTTGTGGGGTGCCGCAAGGGTCAGTCCTCTCACCCCTTCTGTTCAACATTTATGTAAAACCGCTAGGCGAGATCATCCGTGGTTTTGGGGTGAGTGTTCATCAGTATGCTGATGACACGCAGCTATACATCTCCACCCCAGACCACCCCAATGATGCCCTTGCTGTGATGTCCCGTTGCCTGGAGGCCGTGCGGATCTGGATGGGGAGAAACAAGCTCAGACTCAACCCCTCCAAGACCGAGTGGCTGTGGCTTCCGGCGTCCCGGTATAGTCAGCTGGTACCATCACTGACAATAGGGGATGAGATCTTGCTCCCCACAGAGAGGGCCCGCAACTTGGGTGTCCTCCTGGATTCATGGTTATCTTTAGAAGATCATTTGATGGCCGTGGCCAGGGGTGCCTTTTATCAGGTTCGCCTGATCCGCCAGTTGCGTCCCTTTCTGGATCGGGATGCCTTGCGCACGGTCACTCATGCCCTAGTTACCTCCCGTATGGACTACTGTAATGCTCTCTACATGGGGCTCCCCTTGAAAAGCACCCGGAGGCTCCAACTGGTCCAGAACATAGCTGCGCGGGTGATTATGGGCGCAGCTCGTTACGCCCATGTAACACCTCTCCTACGCGAGCTGCACTGGCTCCCGGTGGTCTTCCGGGTGCGATTCAAGGTGTTAGTTATCACCTTTAAAGCACTCCATGGCTTAGGACCTGGGTACCTACGAGACCGTCTTTTGCCACCAATAGCCTCCCACTGACCAGTTCGTTCTCACAGGGAGGGACTACTCAGGGTGCCATCAGTCAAATTATGCCGACTGGCGACTCCCAGGGGGAGGGCCTTCTCTGTGAGGGCTCCAACCCTTTGGAATGAACTGCCCCCGGAGATACGGAATATCCCTGATCTCCGTGCTTTCCGCCGTGCCCTCAAGACCCTGATGTTTCAACAGGCGGGGCTAAACATATGAACATGTGAATGTTTTTTTTTTAAATGTTATCTAATTCTGGGTTTTATTTAATTGACCAAACTAAGTAGTAATTTTAATTAGCAATTTTATGATGTTTGTGTGTCTATATTTTTCTTGACTGTACACCGCCTTGAGTCCTACGGGAGAAAGGCGGTATAGAAATATAATAAATAAATAAATAAATTGCAATCTCCTCCCAGTGTTCGGCCATAGTCTGGAGAAGCCCAGGGGGCTTCCCTGGTCTGGACTTCATGATGGCACAGCTTGTTGTGACTCCGATCCCCGAGCCCATCTTATCGGAGGGAGAAGACTCCGAAAGTGAAGGAGAGGAGTTGGCAAGGCCTCCCTCTCCAGGACCCTTCTCTCTGGCAATGCCTCAGGTGTCTTCCGAAGGAGAAGAGATAGGCCAGGAGCCAGGCACTTCCGTGCAGCTGCAGTTAGACAGCGACGGAGATAAGTCTTGGCTGGATCCCCGACAGCGTCAGAAAGACAAGCGCCCGCAGCAGAGAAGGAGGCGTGCCAGAGATTAAGCTGAGTCACTGGACCACACCCCACAGGGGATAAAAGGGGGTGTGGTGGCCATTCAGGCTTTGTGACGAACAAAATGGAAAGCTAGCAAGTCATTCTGCATTTTTGGAACTTTGTTATATGCTCTGCTTGGACTGATTTTTTGGACTGGACTTGACTATTCTTTGGCTTTTGTGAACGTTGATGTTTTCGGTCGGAGGAGATAAACCTCCCTTTGTAAGTAAAGACTGTTGGCAAGCAGCCACTGGGTTGCTGCCAATTCTGTTATCAAAGGAAATTCTTGTCTGCTGGTTTATTTTAACTCTTGGTCGACTGCTGGTGTGTGTGTGTGAGACGGGGACAGAACACAGCTTTTAACATAGTCCTCTACATCGGCTTTCATTCTTGGCCACTAGAATTGTCTCTTAGTCAAATGGAGGGTTTTTTAAAAACCAAATGGCCCTTTAGTCATTTTGTTGGATTCAACCTTGTCTCATTTGGATCAGAAAGGCACAATATGCATACACATACAAATCTATAGAGACATGGTGGGTCAGTGGTTAGAATGCAGTAGTACAGGCTAATTGTCCACAGACAGGAGTTTGATCCTGACTGGCTTATATAAGTCTAAGTGGAATTGCTATTTCTATATAGTTTCACCCAAGCATGAATCCTTTTGTGAGAAGTAAGATGATCATTCTGAGCAAAACCCTTTTCACATGCCATGCATTTATATGGCTTATCTTCTATGTGAAGAATATAGAATATAGAATTCTTTATTGGTCAAGTGTGATTGGACACACAAGGAATTTGTCTTTGGTGCATATGCTCTCAGTGTACATAAAAAGACAAGATACACTCGTCAAGAATCACAGGGCACAACACCCAGTGACAGTCATACGGTGCAATAAGCAATCAAATCATACTAGGAAACAATATAAATATAAATTGCAAGGATACAAGCAACAAAGTTACAGTCATGCAGTCACAAGTGGGAGGAGATGGACGACAGGAACGATGAGACGACCAATAGCAATAGTAATGCAGCCTAATGTGAATAGTTTGACAGTGTTGAGGGAATTATTTGTTTAGCGCAGTGATGGCATTCGGAAAAAAACTGTTCTTGTATCTAGTTGTCTTGGTGTGCAGTGCTCTATAGCATTGTTTTGAGGGTAGGAGTTGAAACAATTTATGTCCAGGAAGCGAGGGGTCTGTAAACATTTTGACAGCCCTCTTTTTGACTCGTGCAGTATACAGGTCCTCAATGGAAGGCAGTTGGTAGTGATTGTTTTTTTCTGCAGTGCTAATTATCCTCTGAAGTCTGTGTCTGTCTTGTTGGGTTGCAGAACCAAACCAGACAGTTATGGAGGTGCAGATGACAGACTCATTAATTCCTCTGTAGAACTGGATCAGCAACTCCTTGAACAGTTTGAGCTTCCTGAGTTGGAGCAGAAAGAATATTCTCTGTTGTGATTTTCTGATGACGTTTTTGATGTTAGGTATCCATTTTAGTTCTTGAGATATGATTTGAAGATCTCTACTGTTGATACTGTGTTGTCTAGTATTGTGAGAGGTGGGTTTCTCCTAAAGTCTATCACCATTTCTACGGTTTTGAGTGTGTTCAGTTCCAGCTTGTTTCGGTCACATCACAAGGTAGTTGTTCAACCTCCCATCTGTATGTGGATTCATCATTGTCTCGAATGAGACCAATCAATGTTGTATCATCTGCAAACTTCAGTAGTTTAACAGATGGATCGTTTGAGATGCAGTCATTGGTCTATAGAGAGAAGTGAAGAAAGCACACATCCTTGGGGGGCCCTTGTGCTAATTGTACAGGTATCTGATGTGATTTTGCTTAGCTTCACCTGCTGCTTCCTGTTAGGAAGCTTGTGATCCACTTAAAACTGTGTTCAGGTACCGCTAGCTGGTTTAGTTTAGTTAGAAGAATGTCTGGTATGATGGTATTGAATGCTGAATATCATCTACAACAGTGGTTCTAAACCTTCCTAATGCCGTGACCCTTTAATACAGTTATTCATGTTGTGGTGACCCCCAACCATAAAATACACTGGAGTGTATGTGATGCAGTTAGCGTGATGATGTGTTTTCCGATGGACTTAGGCGACCCCTATGAAAGGGTCATTCGACTCCCAAAGGGGTCGCGACCCACAGGTTGAGAACCACTAATCTACAAAGAGGACTCTTGCGTAGGTCTTTGGAGATTCAAGATGTTGTAGGATGTAGTGCAGAGCCATATGAACAGCATCATCTGTTGATCTATTTGCTCAGTATGCAAATTGCAAGGGGTCTAACAGCGGATCCGTGATGGTTTTCAAGTGGGACAGCACTAGCCTTTCAAAGGTTTTCATAACTACAGATGCTAGAGCAAATGTTCTGTAGTCATCCAGTTCCTTGATGGAGGGCTTCTTCGGCACTGGGATGATAGTGGAGCATTTGAAGCAAGAAGGAACATGGCACATATCTAGTGATTTATCGAAGTGGATCATCTTATGGGAAATAAGATTATATTTTTCAGCAAAGGTCTTTCCACACTCCATGCATTTATATGGCTTCTCCCCTGTGTGGCTTCTCTTATGGGAAATAACATTACATCTATCAGCAAAGGTTTTTCCACATTCCGTGGATTTAAATGGCCTCTCTCCTGAGTGGATCTTTTTAAAAAAAATTTTATTTTTTTTAAATATACATCAATATCAATACATGAACAGTGAGGCATCTGGGTATCATTTCTTTAAATACAAGTAGTAGTGATGATATTAATATTATTTGATATTTAAGTCATACTTATATAATTGTAATGTTATTATACATATTTGTTAAAATATAGGCCTTCATTATTTAATTGTTCAACATTTTAATCCCCTATTCTAATAACAATAGCAATATCATTAAAACATACAGTGTCACCAACTTTCAACCTCTAATTCTTATATCTATTGTCAGCGTTCCAAATTAGGCTCTCTTCCAGCGCTGACATAAACGAGATGAAGCAGAGAGCAGAAGCTTGATTTATTGCTGAGATGAACTTTTACCTAGTTTTTTGTATGTTACAGATAGTGTTTCCTGGGTGACGAGGGTGGGGGCCACATTCCTGTGAAAAGAACGTGCCGGGATGTAGAGATGGATCTGCATGATGGCCAATGGGACATTGGGGTTGGAGAGCGGAAGAGGGGGTTGGAAGGAGGGGCCAGTTTGGCTGCAACTTGAATCAGGAATGTCGGATTCTGCTATTCTTAAAATAAAAGTGATTCATTAGAGACTTTGCGCTTGAGAATGAAGTTTATTTAAGATAGCACCGAAACCTGACATCTATTACTTTTAATATATTATATAAAAATATGCATATTATTATTCCCTGTTTCCTGTGTCTGCCTGTATTCTAGCTCCTAATAATGCCATTATTAGGAGCTAGAATAGAGCTCCTATGTATTACAAAACATTTCCTCTATCTATCATCTCTTATCCGTTTTAATATTTCAATTCTTATTCGTTGACTTGCCTACTAAATTCCTCCCTTGGATCTTCTTCTCTATCTACATATTTCCTGTTTAACTTAAGTATTTCTTCCATCTCTACTATCTTTTGCTGCCAAGCCTCCAGAGGATCTGCCCAACTTTCTTTTCAAAAATATCTTGCTGTTTGTCCAAAATAATTTTTTGGTCTTTTAGTATGTACTTTGCCTGAATTACTTCATTAATTTTTATTACTTATTTATTTATTTATTGGTTCGATTTATATGCTGCCCTTCTCCGGAGACTCAGGGCGGCTTACAATGCGTTAAGCAACAGCCTTCATACTTTTTTATATACCTGCTTAGTAGGGCTTTCGGCCCCCCCAGGGGGTGTTTTTTTTTTTTTAATATAAAGTCAGCTTATTGCCCCCACAATCCGGGTCCTCATTTTACCTACGTTGGAAGTATGGAAGGCTGAGTCAACCTTGAGCCTGGTGAGATTTGAACTTGCAGTAATTGCAGGCAGCTGGCAGCTAAGTGCTACTTAACAGCACTTTAGTCCACTGCACCACCAAGGCTTCTTCCTAGCTTGTTTTGTTTGTTGATTTGTCCATTCTGTCTTTTCCCCTGGTCTCTCTATTATTTCCTCTATTTCCTGGGCTTTTTGATCATTATTCATTATCCCTTGTGAAGCACTTTCTAGCTTCCCATTTATATTATTCATTAAATCTATTATCTCCCTGTGATTCCTTGTCATAGAATCATAAATGCTTTGGAACATCGCCACCAATTCTTTTTGCAACACACTTATTTCCCCCTGCTGAAACATCTTGCCTTTTTTTTTTATAAGTCCAAATAGTCTATCAATGGTCTATCACTGCCCCAGAGTCTCAATTATCTTTCCCCTCAGACAGTCGGTCTGGAAACGATTTACTCAGTCCTGTTGCTGCTCCTCCAGGAATACAGTAATATAGTTCTTTATATCCCACAAATAGTCAATTTAGCTCTTTTTAGGTAATCCAGGAAAATTTCCAAAATTTTTAAGTCCCCTCTATAAATGCAATCCTGAATCCTAATATTTGAAAGTTCCTTTACTTAGATGTGTTCTGTATTTTCACCATTTGAGGTCCAGTAGTTGTGGAATAGTTAAATATAGAACAATAGATAACACAGCAGTCCTCTAGGTGTTGTTTCCACTTTCTCTTCTGTCTTATCAGTATTTTCCCAGGGTTAAAGGAATATGTATTCCATTCGCCAGTAGATGGTGCTTTCCGCTTAACTCCAACATTGAATAAATTCTAACAAGTTCTGTTGTGTTTATTCAAACAAATAATCAAAATTCTAAGAATAATATTAGCATTTTGAAATGCCTTATTGCCAATAAAAGTTAGTGATCCAATCTTTCTATATTTTTAAAGATTTTGCGCTCTCTTCTTAATATTCTTTTCTTTTTTTGTTCTTTTGTTTCTGTAATTGTTCTCTCCATAATTGTTTGCCACTTAAACAAACTCTTCAAAGAATCCCGTTTCCAGAGTTTATTTTCTTTAGGGTTGGTTTTAGAATAAAAAAAAAAGTCATCTCACCCAGTTCTACTCACTGTTCACACACCACTCCAGCAAATTCTTTGTTTCTTCGGCTGCCCCCGCTTCACGGTAGCCATAATGGCTGCCTCTCTTCGTCGGATGAGAGGGAATTAGACCTGGATCAAGCAGAACTGCCACTCTATGCAGCCTGCAGGGCACCACACTACCCTTCATCACCTCTAGTGAGTGACATTAGCCCCTTATGGGATCTTGCAATGAAGGGATTCAGTGCGAGTTCGTGGAGCCCACTTTTTGCATCCGACAGAGCCACATCAATCAGAAGCCCCCTGAGTGGACCTTTTTGTGGCTTTTAAGTCCACTGCCATAAGTAAAACTCTTTCCACACTCCATGCATTTATACGGCTTCTCCCCTGTGTGGATCATCTTATGGGAAGTAAGATTACCTCTTTGAGCAAAGGTCTTTCCACATTCCATGCATTTAAATGGTTTCTCTCCTGTGTGGAACTTTTTGTGACTTCTAAATCCACTACTATAAGCAAAGGTCTTTCCACACTCCTTACATTTATATGGTTTATCTCCTGAGTGGATCTTTTTATGACTTCTAAGTCCACTGCATTGAGTAAACATCTTTCCACACTCCATGCATTTATACGGCTTCTCCCCTGTGTGAATCATTTTATGGGAAATAAGATGACCTCTTTGAGCAAAGGCCTTTCCACATTCCGTGCATTTAAATGCTTTCTCTCCTGTGTGGAGCATTTTGTGACTTCTAAATCCACTACTATAAGCAAAGGTCTTTCCACACTCCATGCATTTATACGGTTTCTCTCCTGAGTGGACCTTTTGGTGGCTTCTAAGTCCACTGCTCTGAGCAAACGTCTTTCCACACTCCATGCATTTATACGGCTTCTCCCCTGTGTGGGTCATTTTATGGGAAATAAGATGACCTCTTTGAGCAAAGGTCTTTCCACACTCTATGCATTTATATGGTTTCTCCCCTGTGTGGATTCTTTTATGGATAGTAAGTGTACTGCTATGAGCAAAGGTCTTTCCACACTCCATACATTTATATGGCTTCTCCCCTGTGTGGATCATGTTATGCGAAACAAGATGACCTTTTTGAGCAAAGTTCTTTCCACACTCCATGCATTCAAATGGCTTTTCCCCCATGTGGATCTTTTTATGGATAGTAAGTGTACTGCTCAGAGCAAAGGTCTTTCCACACTCCATACATTTATACGGCTTCTCCCCTGTGTGGATCATCTTATGGGAAATAAGGTGACGTCTTTGAGCAAAGGTCTTTCCACATTCCATGCATTTATACGGCTTCTCCCCTGTGTGGGTCATTTTATGGGGAATAAGATTACCTCTATGAGCAAAGGTCTTTCCACACTCCATGCATTTATATGGCTTCTCTCCTGTATGGATGATGTTATGGGAAGTAAGATGCCCGCTTGTTCTAAAACATTTTCCACATTCCAAACATTTATAAGGTTTCTCTTTTGTGTCAATCACTTTTTGAGATGTAAGGAAGTTATTCCCAAGAAAAAGAATGAATGTCCCATTATAGTTTTGTCTGTTGTGTCTTCTTATACCATCTTCTCCTTTGTTTTGGGCTAAATAGTGTTCATTTACCTGTACTTTAGTTTTGATTAGATTCACATTTTTTCCAGTATATTTTTTCCTGATTTTCTCTTGTTGGGCAAGAAAGTCTTGCATTGGAGCATCAGTGGAAGATGAGGTTTCCTGATTCAAATTCTTTGAGTGGTTTCCCTCATGGCTTTCGAATTCCATTCGAATTCCAAACTTCTCCCTTCCATCTTTAGCATTGATCACTTGCAACAGTTCACAGGAATCTTGATTCTCCTGCCCATTATTACCTTCAAAGCAAAAGGGAAATGAAAACAATAAGGTTAGAGAAAAAGATCAAAGTTAGGAAGTCAAGTGAATTTCCTTCTGAATTTCTCCAAAATTCAATTAGGTTGTATGTTTGCATGCCTATAGGAGGTGCAATGGACATGATGATTTCTATATTAATGAATCATGAAAGCTTTGAAAATATCTAGAAAAGATCTCTTTCTTTACATTTATCTATATATATGAAAATTTCACTCAGAGTCAGTTTTGAGTTAAGGAATCATCAGGGGAAATATTCAAGGGGGGAAAAAGAGAAAACTTAAGTTTCATTGGGGTGGGTTAATTGCAGCAGAGGCCTGTGAGAACCAAAACAATTTTTTGAAATTGTTCTCCTTCTTCCCCAGTGTACCTTGGAGTAGCTGCTCTACGGTGTCTATACTTCATCCCAGCGATGAGAATTTGGAGCGAAATCCCTTGCTGAAGCTTCCCATTGGCGTGTAAACGCTCTTCATGCTGAGACTGGAAAGGTTGGGAGGCTTCAAGAATGGCTATTTCGCTGCTCCAAGGTCTCATCCAAGGTCTCGTCGGCTTCCAAGGGCTCTTTGGCCGGATCTGGTACAGGCTTTAGTTCACAAAGAACGGAGGCCTAAAGTACTTTAGTGGGAGATCACACAAGACCAGTAGTGCAAGATCTCAGGCTACAAATCTCATGTAATCTCACACTGCAGTACTTTAGGCCCGTGTTCGTTTAAGAATTGAGGACTGCATGCGATCCAGGGCAAAAGTCTTTGAAAACGAAGAGGCCTACTGTCTGTTTGTAAACCATTTTGTTCTGGATCTCGTGCAGGCATTGGTTTATTGGTTCAATTTATTTATTGGTTCAATTTATCTGCTGCCCTTCTCCAGAGACTCAGGGCGGCTTACAATGTGTTAAGCAATAGCCTTCATACTTTTGTATATACCTGCTTAGTAGGGCTTTCGGCCCCCACTGGTTAGCAGAGACAGAGGCCTAAAGCACTGTAGTGCGAGATCATGTTAGGTCAATAGTGCTAGATTTGCCACTACTGTTCTTGTGTATCTCTCACTACCTTAGGCCTCTTTTTTCTGCAAATGCACTGAATTAGGCAAAGGAAACAACGGCTCACCACATCGTCACAAGGTACCATATTTTTCGGAGCATAAGAAGCACCTAAATTTAGAGAATGAAAACAAGAAAAAAAATAGGGTAATGAGGATTTAAAGCTGACCAGCTGCTGTAAGGCTGTGACCAGGATGTGTCAGCAGGGTTATTGCAGCTTTAAGAAGCTGTCTATATAAGAGAAGCCATGAGAGGGCGTTTCTCTCTCTCTCTCCTCGTGTATCTCTCTCCTTGTTGTGTTCTATGTGCACCGTAGTTCTCCGTGTAAGGTTGAAGATTGCTTGCTTGCCTGGTATGTGCCTACCATATGTATGTATGTATATAGAAGTCTTGTATATAAACCACTGTTTATAAGACAAACCTCTGTGTCCTGTATTTTGCTCCTGGGTTGTCTCAAAATAGTAGTCACGTTGTAAACACTGTGACATTTTTGGTCTCCGCATGTCCCATTTTTGCCTTCCCTGGCATCCAGAAGCACTCTGCAGGACAAAAACGGGCTCATTTTTGGACTCCCAAACCCTCTGCGTGTCCCGTTTTCAGCCTCCCCGACCTCATTTTTGTCCTGCAGAGTGCTTCTAGATGTCAGGGAGGGCAAAAATGGGACACAGAGGGCTTGGGAGGCCATAAACAGACCCATATTCACTATATAAGGCACACAGACATTTCCACCCACTTTCTTGGAGGGGAAAAGTGTGTCTTACAGTCCGAAAAATACTCTAAGTCCCGGCGGGGTAGGGGAATAGGTAGGGCGAATGTTGCAGTGCCTCTGCTGTGCTGTCATTCGTAAGTGTGAATGACAGCCGTGGTGATGCAACACTTGTAATTTTGTGACTGAGTCTTAAGTACTTGGGGGAGGGTATTAAACTGAAATAGAAATGGAAAAATAGAGATAAGAAATGGCACAGAAAGCATCTAAGCAAAGAGACATTGACTTTTTCCTTCCTTGGAGCATGAGATGCCCAGATCCCTTCCTTCTCCCTCAAAGGAGACAGTATCTGATTAGTAGTTTTCTAATAAAAAATCTAATTATAATCTGTCTTCTTGAACTCTCTGATTGGGGACTAGAGAACTCTTACCCAGAGAGACCACGTTCCTATGGTTTTCAAGCATGACTTCCGAATGCAGCGCTTTCTGGTCAGGATCCAGCTGAAACCATTCCTCCTCAGAGAAAGACACAGCCACCTCCTCGAAGGACACAAGACTCTCCTGAACACGGAAAAAAGAACAGAACAGGAGGATTCACAAGATCTGTTCATCTTCATCAATGATTTAGACAAGAGGATAGAAAGGGAACTCATCAAATTGGCAGACAAAACCAAATTAACAGGAATAACAATACTTCAGAGAAGATAAGCTCGAGATATAGAAGGATCGACAGATTGGGACCCATCTAACAAAATGAAATCAACAGTGAGAAATGTTCGGTCCTAAATTTGGGAAAGGAAAACCAAATGCACTGGCATAGAATAGGTGATAGGTGAACCTGGCTCAACAGGGCAGGCAACAGGGATCTTGGAGTCCTAGTGGACAACCATTTAAACGTGAGCCAGCAGTAGGCTAGTTGCCAAAAAAAATCAATAACCCAATCATAGGCTGCATTAAGAGAGGGATAGAATCAAGATGAAAAGAAGGAGTACGGGGTGACATGATAGCAGTGTTCCAAGAAGAAATGGATGGAAACGATTCAAGGAGAAAGCCAATCTACAAGTAAAGAGAAATTTCCTGACAGTGAGAACAATTAATCAGTGGAATGACTTGCCTCCAGAAATTGTGGGTGCTCCAACACTGGAGATGATTATGAAGAAATTGGGCAGCCATTTATCTGAAATGTTATAGGGCTTCCTGTCTGAGCAGGGGGTTGGACTAGAAGACCTCCAAGATTCCTATCAACTCTGTTATTCTGCTCCATTGTTCCCAAATTCCCAAAGCAAAGATGCACTATGTTAAATAGCTGTGTATCACACAAGTCCTAATTTTAGGTGAGAAAATGGGAAAATCTGAAAATTGCTTTCACTGAAGAAATATTTGGGGATGTTTTATCAAGTTCATTGACTATGCAAAACCTTCAGTGCCTTTCAGTAAAGTAATCCCACTTCTGAATCAACTGATCTATCACTCTGTTTATCATTGATTGATCTAGTAGTATAAGCCATTGACTGAAAGGAAGAAAAGAAAGAAGAGAAAATTCCCTGGGAAAGTCATTTCTCAGCTTTTGCAAAGCGGGAATGTTTGATCTCCTAACTGAGGTGCAAATCAGAGGATTGGAAGTTATTTTGTAGCCCAAAGTACCCTGATTACATGCTTAACACAGCCTTTCTTACTTGTTTTGGAGGTTCAACTGCTGTTTGAGCTCTGTCATAAAAACCAGAAAGCTTCATTCTTTGTTTCTCTGTAGTGAATAAATAATTTCAAAATGCATATTAACAAAATAGGAAGAGGTATTCCATAGAAGAGAAGAGAGAGTGAAGGTAAGGCAGATGGGAAATCGGAAGGTCTTCCATTACCTTCTGAGGTGTCCAAACTTGGATCTTTCCAAGGGATCCTCCTGAAAAATAGCTCCTGAGGGGGATTTGACAGGTTCTTCTTTCCCTCAGGATCTCTGATCTCCGCAGTGCAGCACTTCAAATAGGAGGAAGGAAAAACAATGCAGAATTAATGTATATCACACGACATAAAGTGGATTCTTATATTCGGAACACGATCTCAAAACCCCCAATATCCATCTGTGAGGTTGAGTGAGAAAACAAGGGAACAATTGCCACATATGATGAATGTCAGAGAAGTTTGGGAAGGAGGGTGAAGTATTCAAACACATTCTCTATTCCCTTCTGAGCTCCCTAAAGTCTCTCACCTGCAACTGGACCTGCTCCTTCGCCTGGCTGAGGAGGAGGCCTTCCGCTAGGGCCACCGCCTGGGAGCTGGTCTCTGCTCCACACTCCCGCACCCAGCCCTCCATCTCTGGGGGCAGAAGGAACAGGAGCTGCTCCAGAACCACCAGGTCCAGCATCTGGGCTTTGGTGTGCTTTTCTGGTCTCAGCCATCGCCTGCAAAAGCAATGGAGTCGGCTGCAAAGTCCTCGGGGACCCTCAGCCTCCCGGTATTGGATGGAGTTCCAGGGTTGAACTTCTGAAGGTAGGATGGTTTCCTCCTCCAGGATCTTCTGCCCGGTTCTTGTCCAGAGCTTCCCCCACTTCCCAGGCTGAGCAGCTGAAGGGCCTTTTCCGGCTCCCTCCTTTGCAAAAGGTTGTGTCTCCATCCTTTCTCTGTCCTGCAGAGCAACTGCAAATGGCTCCAAGGACTCTGGTGGGTCTCCAGATGCCTTTTCCTTCACGGGACCATTTCTGGGGCTGCAGGACTGATCCCTGCAAGGGATTCTGCTCTTTTTCTTCTTCCCCCAAGAGGAAAGTTTGCCTTGCAAAGACCACAAATGGCTTCCAGTTTCTGTATCTGAGATGGGAAGAAAAACAAATACCAAAAATTAGAAAGTGGAATTCAGCCAATGAGCGACCTTCCCCCAACCTGCCCGGAGGCCCCCCTGCCCCCCACCTTCCCACTTCTTCCGCTTCCCCCTGCAGAGAGAAGGCAGCTGGGGAGCATGGAACCCGGGAAGAGCTACCCCCTCACCTGGGGAACCTCTGGATGTCCCCCAGCCAGACTCTCCCGCACCTCTCCGCATTCTCCGGGGCCCCAGGGGTTAATGAGAGCGAGTGAAAACTCCTAGAGAGGCAAGCTTTTGTGATGTCACTTCCTTCGCAGCTTCCTGTACAAAGGCAACCGTGACATTCTCTTGGCAGAGGCCGCCCTCTGGTGGATATGGAGTAAAGTCCCAGGATCGTCGAAAGAAGAGCGCATGGGAGGGGGAAGGGAGAGGGCGGGGAGGATGGGCTTGGGAGTAGGAGGAAAGGCCCTTCCCAATGGCTCCCTGTCAGACAAAGGCTTCAACATCTGTGCTTCTTTTCCCCCTTTTATATCAACGCAAATGCATTGAAGGAAGTTTTCACCTTTCTTCTGTTGCGTTTTTAGAGTGGTTTGGTTATTTCTTCTGTATAGTGCAACTCCACCTCCATCTCTTTCATTCGGCCTGCTTCTTATTTAGAGAAGAGAAGAGAAGAGAAGAGAGAATAATGAAATAGAATAGAAGAGAGAAGAATGGAATAGAGAAGAGAGGAATGGAATGGAATGGAATAGAATAGAGAAGAATGGAATAGAATAGAATAAGGAAGTGGAATGGAATGGAATGGAATGGAATAGAACAGAAGAGAGAAGAATGGAATAAAATAGAATAGAAAAGAGAAGAATGGAATGGAATGGAATGGAATGGAATGGAATGGAATGGAATGGAATGGAATAGAATAGAATAGAGAAGAATGGAATAGAAATAAGGAAGAATGGAATGGAATAGAATAGAAAAGGGAATGTTTTAATTTTTATGTTTTTATATATGATTTTTTATGTTTTTATATATGGTTTTTAAATTTATTTATTTATTGTATTTATTTATTGGTTCGATTTATATGCTGCCCTTCTCCGGAGACTCAGGGCAGCTTACAATGCGTTAAGCAATAGCCTTCATACTTTTGTATATACCTGCCTAGTTGGGTTTACGCTCCCCCCAAGCGGTGTTCTTTTTTATATATATATACAAAGTCAGCTTATTGCCCCCACAATCTGGGTCCTCATTTTACCTACTCGAAAGGATGGAAGGCTGAGTCAACCTTGAGCTGTGAGATTTGATCTGTTAATCTGAACTAGCAGTCAGCTGAAGTAGCTGCAGTACTGCACTCTAACCACTGCGCCACCTCGGCTCATAATGATTGTAAGCCGTCTTGAGAGTTCGGAGAAAGGCAGCATAGAAGTTGAACAAATAAAAAAGAATCAATAGAATCAATAGAATGGAATAGAATAGGGGTGCCTCAGGGCTCAGTCCTCTCTTCCCTCCTATTTAACATCTACATGAAACCACTGGGTGAAATCATCCGACAACACGGGGTGGGATATCAATAATATGCTGATGATATCCAGCTGTATATCTCCACCCCTTGTCAGTTCAGTGAGGTAGTAGATGTGATGTGCCAGTGCCCAGAGGCTGTGAGGATTTGGATGGGAGTCAACAGGCTCAGACTTAACCCAGACAAGACCGAATGGCTCTGGGTATTGCCCCCTAAAGACTATGTTGATTGTATATACTTGGTTCTAGGGGGTGAGAAAGTGCCCCCCTCAGAACGGGCTCGCAATTTGGGTGTCCTTCTAGACCAGTGGTTCTCAACCTTCCTAATGCCGCGACCCTTTAATACAGTTCCTCATGTTGTGGTGACCCCCAACTAGGGGTGGGTTCTAAATTTTTTTACTACCGGATCTGTGGGCGTGGCTTATTTTGTGGGTGTGGCTTGGAGGTCATGTGACCGGGTGGCCATGGCTAGCTGGCCATGTGACCGGGTGGCCATGGCTATATGTATAGGGACTACTCAGAGGGCTGAAAAAAGTCATTTCTGACAGGTCCTCGCACTTTTGACTGGTCCTCACACTTATGACCATCCTCACGTTTATGCCTGTGCAGCATTCTTAACAACCATGTCACTCATTTCACAACTGCTTCTCTTCAACATGGTATAAGATAGGGCAAAAAACGTAAAATGTGAGGACAGTCGTAAATTCAAGGACTGGTCAAAAGTGCGAGGACCAGTCAAAAATAACTTTTTCAGCCTTCTGAGTAGTCCCTGTGCACAAAAAGACTACCCAGAGGGCTGAAAAATGTGATTTCTGACAGGTCCTCGCAGTTACGACCAGTTTTCACAGTTATGACTGGTCATCATTTATGCCCATTGTAGCATTCTTAACAACCGTGTCACTCATTTCACAACTGCTTCTCTTCACCATGGTGACAAGATAGCGCAAATACGTAAATTGTGAGGACAGTTGTAAGTTCGAGGACTGGTCAAAAATAACTTTTTCAGCCCTCTGAGTAGTCCATATGCATAAAAGGATACAGCAATAGAGAGGGATGAAGGAAGGGAAGGGAAATTAGAGTAGGAGTGAAGGTAAGAGAGGGAGGAAGAGAGGAGGAGAAAGAGAAAGAGGAAGTAGGAAGAAGAAGAAGAGGGGGGGAAGAGAAAGTAAGAAAGAAAGAAAAGACAGAGGTGATAGGTTTGAGGAGAAAGATTGCTGTACAATAAAAAAGATGAAAGGGAAGAAAGCCAAACAAATATTAAAATATTAAGATAAAGAATGCATTGTTAAACTTTAAAGAATAAAAGAGAACAAATAGCAATAAATAGCAATAATTAGAAACACACATACAAACATACAATGTATTTTCTTTGAACAGAGTATTTGGCCGGTTCACAAATTTAAACAGTTGTAGGAGGTTAGCACCCACCCCTTTCCTAGAAGAATGAAATATTTTGGGAAATATTAAAAAGGCAGAATATTATATTTCCCTACCTGTATAAGAAATGGAAAAGCATATTTTACAGACAAAGCAGCTCCCAGGGCGGCTCTTTGAAGTCCCGCGGCAAGAATTTAAAGTTTTTTTCCCTCTAGCCATCAGCTGGGACTCCGGAGGCAGCAATAGATTGGGAGTGGGCGGGGTAAGCGAACGGCGACCGGGCGATCTAACAGAGGCAGAGGGTGAGGGTGAGTGAAGGCGTGGGGGGGGGGCGAGAGAGGGCTTTGGCGACCCCTGTGAAATGGCCGTTCGACCCCCAAAGGGGTCGCGACCCCCAGGTTGAGAACCGCTGTTCTAGATTCACAGCTGAAACTGGAACAACATCTGACAGCTGTAGCTAGGAGGACCTTTGCACAGGTTCATCTGGTGCACCAATTGTGACCCTACTTGGATCAGGAGGCTCTCCTCACAGTCACTCATGCCTTTGTCACCTCATGGACTATTGCAACGCGCTCTACATGGGCTACCCTTGAAAAGTGTTCGGAGGCTACAGTTGGTCCAGAATGCAGCTGCGCGAGTTATAGTGGGTCTGCCTAGATACATCCATATTACATCAATTCTCCACGAGCTGTACTGGCTCCCTATTGGTCTCCGGGTGCAATTCAAGGTGTTGGTTATTACCTTTAAAGCCCTATATGGCTCAAGGCCAGGCTATCTTCGAGATCGCCTTCTACCACATAGCTCCCAGCGACCGGTAAGATCCCACAGAGTTGGTCTCCTCCGTGTCCCGTCAGCTAAACAATGTTGGCTGGCGGGCCCGCGGGGAGGGCCTTCTCTGTGGCTGCCCCGGCTCTCTGGAAACAATTACCTCCCGAGGTCTGGAGCGCCCCCACCCTATTGGCCTTCCGCAAAGCGGTGAAGACCTGACTCTTCTGGCAGGCCTGGGGCTGTTGATCTTGTTATAAGGATCTTGCAAGACCTGGCCACGAATTGGAGTGCATGTGTTTTAATGTTTTTAACATTTTAATTTATTTATTTATTTGAATTTATATACGGCCCTTCTCCCGAAGGACTCAGGGCGGTGTACAGCCAGAATAAGAACACACAAATAGAAAATTTAAAATTTAAAATATATATTAAACAATATGGCCCATAACTAATTAAAAATCCATTTTTTAAACATTGTTTTAATGTTTTTCTTTTAACTTTTTTATGGGATTGTTCGCATTGTCTTATTCTTTGTTGTAAGCCTCCCAGAGTCCCTTGGGAGTTGGACGGCATAGAAATGCGACAAAATAAATAAATAATTATAATAAAGAAAGGAAGAGAAGAATGGAATAGAATAGAAAAGAGAAGAATGGAATGGAATAGAATAGAATAGAATAGAAAAGAGAAGAATGGAATAGAATTGAATGGAATAGAGAAGAATGGAATGGAATACAATAGAAAAAAGAAGAGTGGAATAGAGTGGAATAGGGAAAAATGGAATAGAATAGAGAAGAATGGAATGGAATACAATAGAAAAGAGAAGAATGGAATAGAATAGAATAAAGAAGAATGGAATAGAAGAGAGAAGAATGGAATAGAATAGAATAGAAAAGAGAAGAATGGAATGGAATGGAATAGGGAAGAATGGAAAAGAAGAGAAGAATGGAATGGAATAGAATGGAATAGAATAGAGAAGAATGGAATAGAATAGAAAAGAGAAGAATAGAAAAGAGAAGAATGGAATAGAATAGAGAAGAATGGAATAGAATAGAAAAGAAAAGAATGGAATAGAGAAGAATAGAATAGAAAAGAGAAGAATGGAATAGAATACAGAAGAGAAGAATGGAATGGAATAGAAAAGAAAAGAAAAAAGCAATATTCTTTCTGGCAGCCCCTGAGATATGGGAAGATGCCATCATGTCTCTCTCCTCCTTCTTTTCATCAGACTAGAAAATACCCAGTTCCAACAACTGTTTTTTTTTTATGTTTTAGCCTCCATCTTTGTTGCTCTTCTCTTCACTCTTTCTAGTCTCCAGATCTTATTTATTTATTATACAAAACACAAAGAAAAATAGGAATAGGAAATCAGGAAAAGGAGAAAGACAGGAAAAGAGAGTCTGAGGTATAAGAGAAAAAAGGGGAAAAAAGACATTGACTTCTTTTTTAGCACAGTGCAAGATTTTTTAAAAAAAGCCATTCCAGCCTGACAATTCAATCTAATACACAAAAGCAAAGTCATTTTATCTCTCTTTCCTTTGAACACTTTAAATGTGAAAATGCCCAATTTACGGCTGAAGAAGGAAAGGGCAGAATGGTCTTGAAGACCCCGCTGTGGCTGAGGGAGGGAGGGCTCCCGCCTGAGGGGATCTGCGCTCTGATTGGTCGCTGCGGGTGGAAAGGGGGCGTTTCCCTTTTTCCCGCCTTTTCCTTCTGGGCGCCGTTTAAGATTTACCTCAGGATCTTCCCGACTGTCTTCTCTGCTGCGAATCTTAAACACGTTTATAGGGAAGTAAAAGTTTTTGTGTCCCTGTCTCCCTCTTCCTTTGGACAGCAGCTGCCTATTTCCTCCACGTTAAACCTCTTCGGTTGCTGCTTCCAGTCGGGGGTTTCTATTTTATCTCCTGAGAGTGTCGGAAGAAAAATCAGGTCCAGTTCCAGGAAGGGAAAAAAATGGAGGCTGCTTAAGAAAGGAGGTTGATTGACGGGCAGAAGTAACAACGGCCTGCAGTCAGAAGAGAAGAGCGCTGGAAGGGACCTTGGAGGCCATCTAGTCCAGCCCCTGTGGAAGGTCTCCGGGGAAAGGAGCGGGAGACGGAGGAGAAACGGCCAAACTTTAATCCGGGGTCTCCGTTCGGGGCCGCTTTGAAAGGAAAAGGAGGATCCTGACCCACAGAAGGAAAGGGAAGGAAAGGAAAGGAAAGGGGGGGGGGGGTTTGGAGGGACCTTCCGAGCAAGAGACGCGGGTTTCAAGGAGAAGAGTCGCCTTTTTCTGCCCCGAAGTGAAGCGGCGCCTCTCCCTGGTTTAGCTGAGGGGCTTCCGAGGGTCCCTTCGGATTGGGGGGTGTCTGTCTGTGAGCCCCAACTGGTCCTCGCTACCTCGGTCCCCCCTTGTCACCCAGCGCAGCGGCTCTTCCTATGGCAGAATCTCCGCATGGAACGAAGGTGCCTTTGTGTCTTTTTCTCGGACCTTTGAGTTGGGAGGAGCCAGAAGGAGCTGAAGCACCAATGGGAATTCTCCCTGCTCGAGCGTCATCCGTCTCCAGGCAGAGTCCTTTGTGACGTCACCTGAAGGAGGGGGATCCCTTCAGTCTTGGGGGGGGGGGTTCAGGGTAGGCCCAGAAGGGACCCTCCACTTTCTTTGCTCTCTTCACGATCCTCAGCCAGACTTCCCTTTGGGTGCATGGAGGGGTAGACTAGACGTCCGCTTAGGTTCCCAAACTGCCCCCCCGGGAGGGGGGGGGCTGGTCCTTCTCTGAAAAGGGCCTCCGGGCTCTTTCTAGCTAACTCGGGGGAGGGGAAGGGGCCCTGTAACGGGGACTGAGGGTGGGGGGCTGACTAAGGAGGAGAAGGGGATGAAACCCCCCCCAGGGGCAGAGGGGGCAGCCCCAGAGTCAGGGAGGGGCTGGGAGGCCAAAGGGCTGCAGCTGAGAGATGTTGAATCCAGGAAAGGCTCTTTCTCCAAGTCTGAGTATCCCAAGGATTCTCTGGCAGCTCCGGGGTCCCATTCCCCCCACCACCACTCTCGGCATGGATCCAGATTGGAGCCCCTCCCCCAAGAGCTGCCAGGGTCCCCAGGGCCCTTCATCTGGAGCGGAGCCCAGGGCTCTGGGGGCCATCCTGGCGCCGGTCTCCGAGGGGGACGTTTTTTGCCCTCCGCTCAGCTGGGAAGAGGGGAGGAAAGAGGCTCCTTGAACAGCAGCAGGGCCCTTTGGAGGCTGCGCAAGAATGGGGGGGCTGCTCCAGGTCATCTGCAAGCGGTGGCGGAGGGGGGATTTTTATTTTCTTTTTTCTTTCTGTCATAGTTTCTACTCCTTCACTTCAGAGCGAGGCTACGAGAGCTTTTCCTCCCACGGGGTTCAATACAGTGGATGGGGGGAGGGAGGGAGGGAGATATTTCTGCTTCCCCCCCTGCTCTTATTCCCCCCCTCATTCAGATCAGTAACAGCCTTTCTTCAACCAGACCCGACCTGCCATTTGCGGTGGGGTGGGTCAAAAAATCCCGCAGCGCTGGGGGTCAATGTGGCCCTCCGGCAGGCCCTTTGCCAGGCAGGGAGCAAAAGAGGGAAGCTTTCGGGAGGGGGGGAGACTGACCCTCATGATTGGGGGAGGGGCACTTCCACCCAGGAATTTTGTGTGTGTGAGAGAGAGAGAGAGAGAGTGAAAGCGCCCAAGGACTCTGTTAAATTGGGTGATTGAGGAGGCAGAAACAGGGTAGTGACAACAGCTCTTTAATGTAGCCTGAGACTTCAGCAAAGGTTACAGGCAAACAGCTCCCCTTATATAACTTGCTGGCCAGGGAGCTGACCAATCACAAGTGACCTATTGTTTAAATCTCCCGCCAAAACTATATACATAACACACTCCATCTCAGAGTACTTTGCTAACAGTGTTTCTCACAGTTGAGGGATTTTTAATAACAGTTAATTCTTTAATGCTGAAGAACATTCAATTTGTTATTTTTATTTATTTTTATTTTTATTGGATTTCTATACCACCCTACTCCCCAAGGACTCAGGGCGGTGAACAGCCACAGAATAAAACACATAAATACAAAAATTTAAAATAGAATAAAAATGAATTAAATAATTTGGCTGAGACAAATTTAAAATACCCAATAATTTAAAAACAAATTAAAATTTACATTTAAAAGGGGAGAAGATTTAGGCCAGGCCAGCTTGATGAAATAAAGTCTTGAGCGCGCGACGGAAGGTGCACAGATCCGGGATCCTCCGTATCTCCAGGGGGAGCATATTCAAGATTGTAGGTGCCCCCACAGAGAAGGCTCTCCTCCTAGGGGCCGCCAGTCGACATTGTTTGGCCGACGGCACCTGGAGGCCCCTCTATGGGAGCGTACTGGCCGGTAGGAGGCTATTGGTGGTAGCAGGCGGTCCCGTAGATAATCAGGTCCTAAGCCATGGAGCGCTTTAAAGGTGATAACCAAAACCTTGAAGCGCACCCGGAAGACCACCGGGAGCCAGTGCAGCTCGCACAGGAGAGGTGTTACATGGGAACTCCACGTCGCTCCCATAACCACCTGTGCGGCCGCACTAAATTATTTGTAATTTAAAGCCGGGCCCTAATGTGGTTGCCACCCAGACAAAGAACAACATTTCTTTCTTTTTTAAAAAAAGTCTTTTTATTATTTTTTAAAGACCAAAACTTGACAAACACAAACATAAAACATATATTTCCTTTTTCCAACAGTTTCATAACGGTATTCTATTATTTACATTTTTCCCCTGCCCTTCTTTTAACTATACTTGTCTTTATAGTCCCTTTATTCCTTATTTCTCTCTATATAACCTTTCACACATACTATATATCTATATATTATTTTACATTTTCCATTTTGTGACATTTTCCCATTCTTTTCTTATTTACTGTTTCTAATCTCCAGCCAATTATACCATTTGTTCCATACTGCATAGTATTCTGTATCCTCCTTTTCTTTTATCTCCTTTGTTAGTTTGTCCATCTCAGCACAGTCCAGAATTTTTCTTATCAGTTCTTCCTCAGTTGGTAAATTAGTATTTTTCCAGTTCTGTGCATATGCTAGCCTTGCTGCCGTAATTATATGTAAAATTAGGTATTGTATTTCTTTAATATATTTCCTGGTGGATATTTCCAATAAGAATAACTCTGGTTTTCAATCTATGGGTTGCTCAACTATCTCTTCCAACTATTTCTTAATTTTGGTCCAGTACTTTTTTGCGGATGGGCATGTCCACCATAAATGATGATATGTTCCGTAAGCCTTTTTACATTTCCAACATTTTGGTGAAATGTTTGGAAACATCTTGGCAATCCTTGCCGTCTCTAGAACATCTTGATTTGGTTTTCCTTGAATGCCATTTTATATTTGTTTCCCACATTTTTTCCCATTTCTCCAATTCTATATTATATCTAAAAAATTTTCCCCATTTTATCATTGGCTCCTTGATGACCTCGTCTTCCATCTTGTATCTCAATAAATATTTATATATTTTGTTAATTAATTGTTCCTCCGTTCCTTGTATAATTTTATCCAATTCTTGTAGACCATTTTGAATTTCATATAATTTTATATCATATTTGTATTTGGAGTGAATTTGTGTATATGTCCACCAATCTATCTCCCTATCTAGATCTTGTTCTAGTTGTTTTGTTTTCAAATTTCCCTTTTCATTTAACAAATCCTTATATCTAATTACCTTATCAATATCAATTAAATTTGGAGGTTTCAATGCTTCCATTGTGGACAACCACGTTGGAATTTTTCTGTAGTGTTTATTTTTTAATTTTCTGCCAAGTCTGTAAGAGAACATTCCTTAATATATGCCTTTGAAAGTAACTATGTTACTTTTAAACTTTTCATCCCAAAGGAATGCCTGCCATCCCGCTTGCAGGTCGTGTCCTTTTATAGCTAAGACCCTTTTATTTCTTAACTCCATCCAATCTTTTAACCAAGTTAAAGTAGGATGCAAGGGGTCTGTAGATATTTTCATAGCCCTTTTTGACTCGTGCAGTATACAGGTCCTCCATGGAAGGCAGTTGGTAGTAATTGTTTTTTCTGCAGTTCTAATTATCCTCTGAAGTCTGTGTCTGTCTTGTTGGGTTGCAGAACTAGACCAGACAGTTATAGAGGTGCAGATGACAGACTCATGGTAATACAATAGAATGCTAAATGTTTAGATTAAGATGTTAGAATCTGTGATAAAAAAATTGTGGTTTGACTCTTATTTTAAAAGATGTAAATGGATGAAACTTGGAATCAAATTTGTCAAAGAAGTATGAGCAATTGTACCTACTTGTGACCGGACCAACCTTTGCTCTCAAAAGATGTATTTTATGTTTAAGAGTTTTTGTTGGAAAAATAAAATTTGTTTTTTTTTAAAAAAAAAGAGGTGCAGATGACAGACTCCATAATTCCTCTGTAGAACTGTATCAGCAGCTCCTTGGGCAGTTTGAGCTTTCTGAGTTGGCGCAGAAAGAACAATCTTTGTTGTGCTTTTTTGATGACGTTTTTGATGTTAGCTGTCCATTTTAGATCTTGCGATATGGTAGAACCTAGAAATTTGAAGGTTTCTACTGTTGATACTGTGTTGTCTAGTATTGTGAGAGGTGAAAGTATGGAAGGGTTTTTCCTAAAGTCTACCACCATTTCTATGGTTTTGAGTGTGTTCAGTTCCAGGTTGTTCCGGTCGCACCATGAGGCTGGTTGTTCAGCCTCCCGTCTGTATGCGGATTAATCATTGTCTCGAATGAGACCAATCACTGTTGTGTTATCTGCAAACTTCAGCAGTTTAACAGATGGATTGTTAGAGATGCAGTCATTGGTATATAGAGAGAATTGGGGAGAGGACATAGCCCTGGGGGGTCCCTCTGCTAATTGTACAGGTATCTGATGGCGATTCTGCTTAGCTTCACCTGCTGCTTCCTGTTTGTTAGGAAGATCTTTGTGGAATAGCTTAAAAAAAGGCAGTAACTTTACAAAGTGAAAATCGTGACTGTTTGAGCAAAAGTGCAAATTCTGGATAAGAAAAAATATTTCAACAAGAAAATGGAGGGAACATTTTTAAATAAGTGGAAATTGAAAAGTTTCAAATTGGCATTTTATTGAAAACATCTTCAACTCGTATAGATTACTTGTAGTACTTGATTCATCCTGTCATCCTTCTGAGATTGCTAAAATGAGGACCCAGATTGCTGACTTTTATGACTTTGTAAACTGCTCAGAGATAAAGGGGTAAAGCATTGTGGAATAGTATATCAATCTAAGTGGAATCGCTGTTGCTATATAGTTTCTCCTGAGCATAGATCCTTCTATGAGAAATAAGAGGACCATTCTGAGCAAAGCACTTTCCACATTCAATGCATTTAAATGGCTTCTCTCGAGTGGATCTTTTTGTGGCTTATAAGTCCACTGCTCTGAGTAAACGTCTTCCCACACTCCATGCATTTATACGGCTTCTCCCCTGTGTGGATCCTCTTATGGGAAATAAGATGATCTCTTCGAGCAAAGTTCTTTCCACACTCCATGCATTTGTATGGCTTCTCTCCTGTGTGGATCATCTTATGAGAAATAAGATTACCTTTTTGACCAAAGGCCTTTCCACAGTCTGTGCATTTATATGGTTTCTCTCCTGAGTGGATCTTTTTGTGGTTTCTAAGTCCATTTCCATGAGTAAACGTCTTTCCACACTCCATGCATTTATATGGCTTCTCCCCTGTGTGGAACATCTTATGGGATATAAAATAAGCTCTTTGAGCAAAGGCCTTTCCACATTCCATGCATTTAAATGGCTTCTCCCCTGTGTGGATCCTTTTATGGGAAATAAGATTACTTCTATTAGCAAAGGTCTTTCCACACTCCATGCATTTAAATGGCTTCTCTCCTGTGTGGAGCTTTTTGTGTCTTGTAAGTCTACTGCTCTGAGGAAAACTCTTTCCACACTCCATGCATTTATATAGCTTCTCCTCTGTGTGGATTCTTTTATGGGAAATAAGATTACTTCTTTGAGCAAAGGTCTTTCCACACTCCATGCATTTATATGGCTTCTCCTTTCTGTGGGCCACCTTTTTGTGGCCTCTAAGTCCATTGCTCTGAGCAAAGATCTTTCCACACTCCAGGCATTTATACGGCTTCTCCCCTGTGTGGATCCTCTTATGGGAAATAAGATTCCCTCTATGAGCAAAGGTCTTTCCACACTCCAGGCATTTAAATGGCTTCTCCCCTGTGTGGATCCTCTTATGGGAAATAAGATGATTTCTTTTACGAAAGGTATTTCCACATTCTGTGCATTTAAGTGGTTTCTCTCCCGAATGGATCTTTTTGTGTCTTGTAAGTCCAGTGCTCCGAGTAAACATCTTTCTACATTCCATGCATTTATACGGCTTCTCCCCTGTGTGGATCCTCTTATGGGAAGTAAGTGTACTGCTATGAGCAAAGGTCTTTCCACACTCCATGCATTTAAATGGTTTCTCTCCTGTGTGGAGCTTTTTGTGTCTTCTAAGGCCACTACTATAAGCAAAGGTTTTTCCACACTCCATGCATTTATATGGTTTCTCCCCTGTGTGGATCCTTTTATGGGTAGTAAGTTGGCCGCTTGTTCTAAAACATTTTCCACATTCCAAACATTTATAAGGTTTCTCTTTTGTGTCAATCACTTTTTGAGATTTAAGGAAGTTATTTCCAAGGGAAAGAATGAATGTCCCATTGTAATTTTGTCCTTTGTGTCTTCTTATAGCATTGTCTCTTTTGTTTTGGGTTAAATAATGTTCATTTACTTGTATTTTAGCTTTGATTAGATTCACACTTTTCCCAACATATATTTCCCTTATTTTCTTTTGTTGGGCAAGAAAGTCTTGCATCGGAGCATCAGTAGAAGATGAGCTTTCCTGATTCCAATTCTTTGACTGGTTCCTTTCATGGCTTTCGAATTCCATTCGAATTCCAAACTTCTCCCTTCCATCTTTAGCATTGATCACTTGCAACAGTTCACAGGAATCTTGATTTTCCTGCCCATTATTACCTTCAAAGCAAAAGGGAAATGAAAATGATAACATGGGTTACAAGAGAAAAAGATCAAAGTGTAGAAAGTCAAGTGAATTTCCTTCTGAGTTTCTCCGAAATTCCATTAGGTTGTATGTTTGCATGCTTATAGTGGTCTGATATAGACATGATGATTTCTATATTCATGAGTGATGAAAGCTTTGAAAATATCTAGAAAACATCTCTTTCTTTACAATTATCTATATATATATGCAAATCTCACTCAGAGTCAGTTTTGAGTTAAGGAATAGAATGGAATAACAGAGTTGTAAGGGACCTTGGAGGTCTTCTAGTCCAACCCCCTGCTTAGGCAGGAAACCTTAAACCCCTTCAGACAAATGGTTATCCAAATCTTAAAAACTTCCAGTGTTGAAGCATTCACAACTTCTGGAGGCAGGTTGTTCCACTGATTAATTATTCTAACTGTCAGGAAATTTCTCCTTAGTTCTAATTTGCTTCTCTCCTTGATTACTTTCCACCCATTACTTCTTGTCTTGCCCTCAGGTGCTTTGGAGAATAGCTTGGCTCCCTCTTCTTTGTGGCAACCCCTGAGATATTGGAACACTGCTATCATGTCTCCCCTAGTCCTTCTTTTCATTAAAGTAGACCTACCCAGTTCCTGCAACCATTCTTCATATGTTTTAGCCTTTTTGTTTTTCTTCTCTGCACTTTTTTCTAGAGTCTCCACATCTTTTTTACATCATGCCAACCAAAATTGGATGCAGTATTCCATGTGTGGCCTTAGCAAGGTATTATAAAGTGATATTAAGATTTCACATGATCTTGATTTTATCCCTGTTTATGTAGCCTAGAACTGTGTTGGCTTTTTGGGGGGCTGCTGCACACTGCTGGCTCATATCTAAATGGTTGTCCATTAGGACTCAAAGATCCCTTTCACAGTTACTACTATTGAGCAAGGTACCACATATACTATACTATATCTGTGCATTTTGTTTTTCTTGCCTAAATGTAGAACCTTACTTTTTTCACCATTGAATTTCATAATAATCAGGGGAAAGATCCAAAGTGGAATTAGGAGAAAACATTATTTCCTAATTCCGCTTTCGATCTTTCCCCTGATTATTATGAAATTTATTGGGGTGGGTTAATTTCAGCAGAGACCTGTGAGAACTGAAACAATTTTGAAACAAGCTCCTTCTTCCCCAGTATACCTTGGAGCAGCTGCTCCACGGTGTCCGTCTGGCGGGCAGGACTCCCTTTCGGCCTGTTCCTTGATCCCAGCGATGAGACTTTGGAGCGAAATCTCCTACTTGAAGCCTTCCATTGGCTTGTAAACACTGCTGAGACTGGAAAGGTTGGGAGGCTTCAAGAATGGCTATTTCGCTACCCCAAAGTCTCATCGGCTTGCAAGGGCTCTTTGGCCATATCTGGTACAGGTGTCAGTTCACAGAGAATGCAGGCCTAAAGTTCTTTAGTGGAAGATCACATGAGATCTCAGGCTACTAATCTCGCGTGACCTCACACCACAGTACTTTAGGCCTGTGTTCTTTTAAGAACTGAGCACTGCACGAGATCCAGGGCTCTTTGAAAATGAAGACGCCTTCCTTCTGTTTGCAAAGCATTTTTCCCTGGATTTCGTGCAGGCCTTGGTTAGCAGAGAACAGAGGCCTAAAGCATTGATCATGTTGGATCAATAGTGCTAGATTTGCCACTACTGTTCTTATGTATCTCTCACTACCTTAGGCCCTCTTTTTTCTGCAAATGCACCGAAGTAGGCAAAGGAACCAACGGCTCGCCACATTGTCACAAGGTACCGTATTTTTGGACCATAAGACACACCTAGGTTTAGAGAAGGAAAACAAGAAAAAATATAGTTGCCGGAGAAGGCAAAAACAGGACACATGGAGGGTTTGGGAGCCCAAAAATAAGGCCGGTATTCACTCTATAAGACACACAGACATTTCCACCGACTTTTTTTCGGGGGGGGGGGGGAGGAATGTGTCTTACAGTCTGAAAAATACGGTATAAGTCCCTGTGGGGGTGGGGGAATAGGTAGGGGGAATGTTGCAGCGCTTCTGTTGTCATTTGTATGTGTGAATGACGGCTGTGGTGCAGCAACACTCATAATTTCGGGACTGGGTCTCAAGTACTTGGGGGAGGGCTGGTCATAATTTGGAATGGTCACTTAGTGAACTGTCATAACTCGGGGATTACCTGTACCTTAGGATGCTCTGAGTGACATTGCATGAGGCTTTTGTTCTTGAATTAGATTGGGAGAATGCTCTTCCATGGGCTGAGGGTGAAAGTTCTGTTATCAGACAATTCTGGAGGTTTCAGAGGACAAATGACAACACACTCCTCTCACATGACCTCCAGAGGACACATAAAAGCACACCTCCTTCTTCTCAGCCCCCACAGGTAAGTTCAAATAGAAATGGAAAAATAGAGATGAGAAATGGCACAGAAAGCATCTAAGCAAAGAGACATTGACTCCTTCCTTGGAACACGAGACGCCCAGATCCTTTCCTTCTTCCTCCCAGGAGACGGTATCTGATTAGTAGTTTTTTAATAAAAAACCTAATTATAATCTGTCTTCTTGAACTCTCTGATTGGGGACTAGAGAACTCTTACCCAGAGAGACCACGTTCCTATGGTTTTCAAGCATGACTTCCGAATGCAGCGCTTTCTGGTCAGGATCTAGTTGAGACCATTCCTCCTCAGAGAAAGACACAGCCACCTCCTCAAAGGACACAAGACTCTCCTGAACACGGAAAAAAGAACAGAACAGGAGGATTCGCAAGATCTGTTCATCTTCATATTGATTTAGACAAGAGGATAGAAGGGGAACTCATCAAATTTGCAGACAAGACCAAATAGACAGGAATAACAACACTTCAGAAGATAAGCTCCAGATATAGAAGGATTGACAGATTAGGGTTAGGGTTCAAATCAACTGTGAGAAACATAAGATTCTACATTTAGGAAAGAAAAACCAAATGCACTGGCATAGAATAGGTGATATCTGGCTCAACAGTAATAAGTGCAACAGGGATCTTGGAGTCCTAGTGGAAAACCATTTAAACATGAGTCAATGGTATGACTTGAATTGGGTAAGTCTGGTTTCATGAAAAGAAGGCCTAGGGGGTGACATGATAGCAGTGTTCCAAGAAGCAATGGATGGAAACGATTCAAGGAGAGAACCAACCTACAAGTAAAGAGAAATTTCCTGACTGTGAGAACAATTAATCAGTGGAATGACTTGCCTCCAGAAATTGTGGGTGCTCCAACACTGGAGGTGTTTATGAAGACATTGGGCAGCCATTTATCTGAAATGTAATAGAGCTCTCAGTCTGAGCAGAGGGTTGGACTAGAAGACCTCCAAGATTCCTATCAACTCTGTTATTCTGCTCCATTGTTCCCAAATTCCCAAAGCAAAGATGCACTATGTTAAATGGCTGTCTATCACACAAGTCCTAATATTAGGTGAGAAAGTGGGCAAATCTGAAAATTGCTTTCACTGAAGAAATATCTGGGGAAGTTTTATCAAGTTCATTCATTCTGCAGAACTTTCAATGCCTTTCAGTAAAGTAATCCCAATTCTGGATCAACTGATCTATCACTCTGTCTATCATTGATTGATCTAGTAGTCTGAGCCATTGTCTGAAAGAAAGAAAACAAAGAAAAGAAAATTCCCTGGGAAAATCATTTCTCAGCCTTTGCAAAGCGGGAATGTTTGATCTCCTAATTGAGGTGCAAATCAGAGGATTGGAAGTTATTTTGTAGCCCAAAGTACCTGGATTACATGCTCAACACAGCCACTCCCTTTAGATTTCAATAGTCGGCTTTATTTTTTAATACAATTTGCTTATTTTTTAACTACAGGTTATAAATAAAGCTTTTTAAAAATGGTAATGTGGTAGTGTGAATATTTAGTTATTTTTCATTAGCCTTGCACAATTCCGAGTCAAAGAATTACCCCCAAAAAAGGGTCTGTAGCAGTTACTTTCACTGTGATACGTTTATTCCTACTTCTTGAAGGATTTTTTTTAAAATTGCTTCTTATAAACTCAAAGTTGGAGGAGTACCTAGCTGAGCAAGATAACCAGAGGAAGCTATGCTGGCTGACAGCAACTTGAATCTGCTATTCTGCTCTCCATGTTGTGGAAGTACACAAAAATAATCCAGGCCAAACAAGGTGGGGGGGAATAGAAGGAGGGAGCCCTCTGCACACCCACTTCACTTCCTGAAGGGAGAATACAAATCTAATATTTTTTTCCCTTTCTTACTTGATTTGGAGGTTCAACTACTGGTTGATCTCTGTCATAAAAACCAGAAAGCTTCATTCTTTGTTTCTCTGTAAGGAATAAATAGTTTCAAAATGCATAATTAATAAAATAGGAGGAGGTATTCTATAGAAGAGAAGAGAGAGCGAAGGTAAGACAGATGGGAAATCAGAAGATCTTCCATTACCTCCTGAGGTGTCCGGATTTGGATCTTCCCAAGGGATCTTCCTTGAAAACAGCTCCTGAGGGGGATTTGATGGGTTCTTCTTTCCCTCAGGATCTCTGATCTCCACAGTGAAGCACTTCAAATAGGAGGAAGGAAAAAAGAAGCAGAATTAATGAATGTCACACGACATAAAGTGGATTCTTATATTCGGAACACGATCTCAAAACCCCCAATATCCATCTGTGAGGTGAGTGAGAAAACAAGGGAACAATTGCCACATATGATGAATGCCAGAGAAGTTTGGAAAGGAGGATGAAGTATTCAAACAGATTCTCTATTCCCTTCTGAGCTCCCTAAAATCTCTCACCTGCAACTGGACCTGCTCCTTCTGCTCCTCCGCCTGGCTCAGGAGGAGGCCTTCCGCCAGGGCCACCGCCTGGGAGCTGGTCTCTGCTCCACACTCCCGCACCCAGCCCTCCATCTCTGGGGGCAGAAGGAACAGAAACTGCTCCAGAACCACCAGGTCCAGCATCTGGGCTTTGGTGTGCTTTTCTGGTCTCAGCCATCGCCTGCAAAAGCCATGGAGTCGGCTGCAAAGTCCTCGGGGACCCTCAGCCTCCCGGTATTGGATGGAGGTCCAGGACTGAACTTCTGAAGGGAGGATGGTTTCCTCCTCCAGGATCTTCTGCCCGGTTCTTGTCCAGAGCTTTGCCCCCTTCCCAGGCTGAGCAGCTGAAGGGCCTTTTCCGGCTCCCTCCTTTGCAAAAGGTTGTGTCTCCATCCTTTCTCTGTCCTGCAGAGCAACTGCAAATGGCTCCAAGGACTCTGGTGGGTCTCCAGATGCCTTTTCCTTCACGGGACCATTTCTGGGGCTGCAGGACTGATCCCTGCAAGGGATTCCGCTCTTTTTCTTCTTCCCCCAAGAGGAAAGTTTGCCTTGCAAAGACCACAAATGGCTTCCAGTTTCTGCATCTGAGATGGGAAGAAAAAGAAACGCCAAGAGTTACACTCTCCCACAGCCTCTCCGCCTCCTACGGGGTCCCAGGAGTTAAAGAGAGCGAGTCCTAGAGAGGCAAGGCTCCAGTGGGCTAATGGGGAAGCACCTAGAGTTCCCTTCCCTTGGCAGGCGGCGCCCCCATGCACACAGAGGAAAGTCTAGCTGAGAATCGTGAAGAGAGCAAAGAAAGGGGAGGATCTCCTCAGGTGAGGCACAAAGGACTCTGCCTGGAGACTGATGATGCTGAAAGCAGGGAGAGTTCCCATTGGTGCTTCAGCTCCTTCTGCCCCCCCCCCCAGTTCCTCCTCTGGAGCTGGAAGCACCTCGTCAGAACACACACACACACACACACACACTCTTGCACGGAACGTCTGAGCAAACGGGCCCCTTCAGATTTCGCGCCCTTGACCCCAAATGCGAAATCCCCTTTCTTTCTGTGGGTCAGGGTCCCCCTTTTCCTTGCAAAGAACGAAGATCCTGGAATAAACTTGGGTCGCTTCTCCGCTTCCCCCCTTCCAGCTCTCTTCTCTCCTGACTGCAGGCCGTTGTTGGTTCCGCCCGTCAATCAACCTCCTTTCTTAAGCAGCCTCCATTTTCTTCCTTTCCTGGAACTGGACCTGAATTTTCTTCCAACACTCTCAGGGGACAAAATCGAAACCCCCGACTGGAAGCGGTAACCGAAGAGGTTCAATGTGGAGGAAATAGGCAGCTACTGTCCAAAGGAAGAGGGAGACATGGACACAAACTTTTACTTCCATATAAACGTATTTATCTTACATTGGGCTAAAAAGAAGTCAAAGTCTTCCCCCTCTTTTTTTCTTGTACCTCAGACTTTTTCCCCCTCTCTCCTTCCCTTAATTTCCTATTTCTGTTTTTCTTTGTGTTTTGCATAATAAACAAACACAAACAAACGAACAAACAAGATCTTGAGACTCTAAAAAGTGCAAGAAAAATGGAAGCTAAAACATAAAAAAACGGTTGCTGGATCCACACAGGGGAGAAGCCATATAAATGCTTGGAGTGTGGAAAGATGTTTACTCAGAGTAGTGGACTTAGAAGCCACAAAAAGATCCACTGGAGAGAAACCATTTAAATGCATGGAATATGGAAAGAACATAGCTCATAACAATAATCTTATTTCCCATAGAAGGATCCACTCGGGAGTGAAACCATATAAATGCATGGAGTGTGGAAAGACCTTTGTGTTGTGGCCCCGCCCTCTGAGCCTATCTCATCGGAGGAAGAAAGCTCCGAACATGAGGAAGATGAGTCAGCCAGGCCTCCCTCTCCAGGCCCCTCCCCTCTGGCACTGTCTCAGGTGCCGGCCAAGGGAGAGGAGATTAGCCAGGAGCCAGGTGTCTCAGATGAGAGCGAAGGAAAGCCGTCATTCCTGGATGCACGCCAACGAAGGCGTGATAAACGGTTGCAGCAGGTAAGGAGGCATGCTAGGGATTCGAACTGAGTCACTGGACCACACCCCAGAGACTATATAAGAGAGGGTGGTGGCTGGTAAAACTCCGTGACGAACAAAAACTAACTTTGGCTAGTCACTTGAACAACGTTTGAAGCTGCCGAAAGGGATATTGTTTTGCTGGACTATTTGCAATGCGTATGTAATTTTATGTTATCAGTTGCAGTAAAAGCTCTTGGCAGACGGTGATTATATTGCTGCCAAGTTTGAGATAACGACCTGTGTGCGTGCCAGGTACTTTCTTAACCCTCGGCTGGCTGTGTTTGTGTGTGTGTGTGTGGACGGGGACAGATCACTTTGCTCATGGAAGTACACTTACTATCCATAAAAGGATCCACACAGGGGAGAAACCATATAAATGCATGGAGTGTGGAAAGACCTTTGCTCAATGCAGTTATCTTGCTTCCCATAAAAAGATCCACTTAGGAGAGAAACCATATAAATGCATGGAGTGTGGAAAGACCTTTGCTCTGAGCACTAAACTTACAAGCCACCAAAAGATCCACACAGGGGAAAAGCCATTTAAATGCATGGACTGTGGAAAGACCTTTGCTCAAAGTGGTAATCTTATTTCCCATAAGATGATCCACTCAGGAGAGAAACCATATAAATGCTTGGAGTGTGGAAAGACCTTTGCTCATAGCAGTACACTTACTATGCATAAAAGGATCCACACAGGGGAGAAGCCCTATAAATGCATGGAGTGTGGAAAGACCTTTGCTCATAGCAGTACACTTACTATGCATAAAAGGATCCACACAGGGGAGAAGCCCTATAAATGCACGGAGTGTGGAAAGACCTTTGCTCGAAGAGGTAATCTTATTTTCCATAAGATGATCCACACAGGGGAGAAGCCGTATAAATGCATGGAGTGTGGAAAGACCTTTGCTCGAAGAGGTAATCTTATTTTCCATAAAATGACCCACACAGGAGAGAAGCCGTATAAATTCATGGAGTGTGGAAAGACCTTTGCGCAAAGTGGTAATCTTATTTCCTATAAGATGATCCACACAGAGGAGAAGCCATATAAATGCATGGAGTGTGGAAAGACGTTTACTCATGGCAATGGACTTAGAAGACACAAAAAGCTCCACACAGGAGAGAAAATCTTCTAAATGCATGGAATGTGGAAAGACCTTTGCTCAAAGAGGTAATCTTATTTCCCATAAAAGGAGCCACAGAGAGGAGAAGCCATATAAATGCATGAAATGTGGAAAGACCTTTGTTGAAAAACGTAATCTTATTTCCCATAAAATGATCCATACGAGAGAAACCATATAAATGCATGGAATGTGGATAGAGCTTTGCTCAGACTGGTCATCTTATCCTTCTGATAAAAGGATCCACACTCTGGAGAAAATATATAGCAATAGCAATTCCAATTGGGCTTATATACCAGTCCGCAATACTTTACCACACTCTCTGAGCAGGTTACAGGGTCGGCATATTGTCCCGAACAATCTGGTCCTCATTTTAGGGACCTCAGAAAGATGAAAGACTGAATCAACCATAAGCCGGTCAGGATCAAACTCCTGGCTGTGGACAATTAGACTGTAGTACTGCATTTTAACCACTGATCTGACATGTCTCTATAGATTTTTATGTGTATGCATATTGTGTCTTTCTGATCCAAATGAGACAAGGTTGAATCCAACAAAATGAAACTTAATGTGGAGAAAAATAAGATTTTACACGTTTGCAGGCAAATCAGATTACTTGAAACCTGGCTCAAAAACAGTAATTGTGAGGGGGACCTTGGGTGTCCAAATGGATGATCACTTAAATAATGAGTCACATGTGTGTGGCAGCAGCCAAAAAAACTAATATAATCCATGATTGTATAAACGGAGTCATAGAATCATGTACTGTTTTATAAAGCCTTAGTAACTCTACACTGGGAAAAGCGCATTCAGTTTTGGTCATCGTGTCAGTGTATAAGAGTTCATTAATTGGAATAGACATGGTAACAGGTCAGTCAATGGGGACGGTTTGGGGACCCAGACAACTTCGAGCCTGGGCGTGGCTTAGGTTGACTGATTTGTATATAAGAATTACTTTGTCCTTGCAATATTGCCTCTATGATATTGCTTTTATGATTATGACTTCTGGATTCTGAGTTCTGGTTCTGACTTCTGCATGGGAATTGTATACATGCATCATACTGTATATTATTGTATATAAAGAAGTTTCTTGTATAAATAAATCCTGCTGAATTATTTATGTGTGCTGGTTGAATTGCTGCAAACTCTAACACATCACATTACAAGAAAGATGTTTAGACTTTGGAAAAGTGCAAAGAAGAGCAGCTAAGGTGATTAAAGGCCTGAAGACTAAAATGTATAAAACGGTTGCAGGATTTGGACATGGCTAGTCTACAGAAAAACAGGATTAGGAGTGTCAACCGGATCTCCAGCACGGGTTTTCCCAGGGGTGAAATCTACTTAACTTCCTCACCGGTTTGAAAGTGTGCAAATACCTAAGATTGAGGTTACCTAGCAAGACATTAGGACCCAAGTTCATAGGTCCCTTCCCTATAGTGAAAGTGATTAATCCAGTGACTGTTCAACTTAGCCTCCTTCGCGTATTAGGGAAAGTGCACCCAGTGGTGGGTTCCGCCTGGTTCCGCCAAGCCGGTAGCGATGATGATATGTCACCGAACCAGTTCTGCCTCCCCCCCGCCCCCCCAGCATTATTCTTACCTTTTATTTGGCCCCACCCCAATCTATTGCTGCATCCTGAGTCCCAGCTGATCGGCTAGAAGGAAAAAAAATGTTTAAACTCTTGCTGTGTAAGGGCCACCCTACAGCTGATCAGTGTTAAAAGGCAGTGTGGTGGTAGACCGATGCCTGCAAAAATAAATGGCTAGATCAGTGCCTCCAAAAATAAATGGGTAGACCAGTGCCTCCAAAAACAAATGAGTAGATGAGTACAGCTCTGCAAGCAGTTAAAAGCCTGGTAGACCAGTACCTCTGCTAAATCCTAAAGAATTGTCACATGACCATCAAGCAATGCCCACAAAATAAGCCACGCCCACAGAACTGATAGTAAAAAATTTTAGAACCCACCCCTGAGTGCACCCAGTGTTTCACAGTAGCTTATTGAAACCAGCAAATGGCAACAGGTGTCAGAGTAAAGAATAAAAGCAAGCATATGAACATTAATAATAATAATAATAATAATAATAATAATAATAATAATAATAATAATAATAATAATAATAATAATAATATTGTTTCCTTCTTCTCCCGAAGGACTCAGGGCGGTGTACAGCCAATTTAAAAACACAAGACACAACAATGATTAAAAATTAAAATAATTAAATAGATTTGGCCGGATTAAAACCCCAAAAATTTAAAATACCCCAATTTAAAATCATTATGTTGATAGCCCGGCCTCGCGGAACAACAAGGTCTTCAATGCGCAACGAAACACCCGGAGGTCAGAGATCTTACATATTTCTGGGGGCAGTTCATTCCACAGGGCTGGGGCTCCCACAGAGAAGGCCCTCCCCCTGGGTGTCGCCAGCCGACATAACTTGGCCAATGGCACCCTGAGGAGACCCTCTCTGTGGGAGCGTACTGGCCAGTGGGAGGCTATTGGTGGCAGAAGTCGGTCTCGAAGGTACCCGGCTCCTATGCCATGGAGTGCTTTAAAGGTGGTAACCAGCCCCTTGAATCGCACCCGGAAGACTACTGGAAGCCAGTGCAGCTCGCGCAGGAGGGGTGTCACACGGGTACAACAAGTTGCGCCCATAACTACCCGCGCAGCCGCATTCTGGACCAGTTGGAGCCTCCGAGTGCTCTTCAAGGGGAGCACCATGTAGAGAGCATTACAATAGTCCAGCCGGGAGGTGACAAGGGCATGAGTGACCGTGCGCAAGGCGTCCCGGTCCAGAAAGGGCTGCAACTGGCGGATCAGGCGAACGTGATAAAAGGCCCCCCTGGCCACGGCCGTCATTTGCTCTTCTAAAGACAGCCGTGCATCCAGGAGGACACCCAGATTGCGAGCCCTCTCTGTGGGGGGGCAAAGATTCACCCCCAATAGTCAGCGATGGCACCTGCTGACTATATCGGGACGCCGGCAGCCACAGCCACTCAGTCTTGGACAGGTTGAGTCTGAGCCTGTTCCTCCCCATCCAGACCCGCACGGCCTCCAGGCAGCGAGACATCACATCAAGGGCATCGTTGGGGTGGTCTGGGGTGGAGATGTACAGCTGAGTGTCGTCAGCGTACAGATGACACTTCACCCCAAAACCACGGATGATCTCACCCAGTGGCTTCACATAAATGTTGAACAGAAGGGGCAAGAGGACCGACCCTTGTGGCACTCCCCATGCGAGACGCCTCGAGGTTGACCTCTGTCCCCCTGCCAACACGAACCGCGAGCAGTCGGAGAGCAAGGAGGAGAACCACCGCAGAACGGTGCCCCCTATTCCTAACCCTCTCAACCGCTGCAGCATGATACCATGGTCGATGGTATCAAAAGCCGCTGAGAGATCTAATAGGACTAGGACAGAAGAGCAACCCCTGTCCCGAGCCCTCCAGAGATCATCCACCAACGCGACCAATGCCGTTTCTGTGCTGTGCCCCCGCCTGAAGCCCGACTGGCACGGGTCTAGATAGATAGCTTCATCCAGGTGCCCGGGCAGTTGTCGTGCCACCACACTCTCAACAACCTTCGCCACAAAACGAAGGTTGGAGACCAGCCGGGTCCAGGGAAGGCTTCTTGAGGAGGGGTCTCACCACCGCCTCTTTCAAGGTGGCGGGAAAGGCACCCTCACTCAGAGAAGCAGTTATAATCCCCTGGAGCCAGCCTCGTGTAACCTCCCGGGAAGCCAGTACCAACCAGGAGGGACATGGGTCCAATAAACATGTGGCAGCACTAATCCTACCCAGAACCCTGTCTACTGTTGTGGCCCCGCCCTCTGAGCCTGTCCCATCGGAGGAAGAAAGCTCCGAGCATGAGGAAGAGGAGTCAGCCAGGCCTCCCTCTCCAGGCCCCTCCCCTCTGGCATTGTCTCAGGTGCCGGCCGAGGGAGAGGAGATCAGCAGGGAGACAGCTGGTTCGTCTCAGAGTGACGATGAAACATCATTCCTGGACGCACGCCTCCGAAGGCGTGATAAACGATTGCAGCAGCTTAGGAGGCATGCTAGGGATTAGAACTGAGTCACTGGACCACACCCCAGAGACTATATAATAGAGGGTAGTGGTCAGGGATCCTTGTGACGAACAAAAGTAAACCTTGGATAGTCACTAAAGCCTCGTCCGGAACTGCTGGGAGGAATATTATTTCTGCTTGGACTTTTTTGTATGTTAGTATCTTATCTTTCTGTTTGTGAAAATAAAGTCACTTGGCAGATGGTGTGTCTATCGCTGCCAAGTGGGAGATAAGACCTGGGTGCGTTCCAAAGTGTTTCCTTAACCCTCGGCTGGCTGTGTTTGTGTGTGTGTGGGGACGGGGACAGATCAGTCCACATTAAGTATATGAACATTAAGTATTGTAATGTCAGAGAAGCCATCAAGTGTAAATTAATTAGCTTGCTTCACTGTTCTTCAGAGGACCTGCTGGCAGATATAATGACCAAGCCATTGGGTGGAGTGCACCATGGGAAGAATATTAAGTTATTCCAGTCATAAAGGGATGAGTGTCAGTATCTGATAAATTATGAGCTGGGATAGACATAACAAGGTCAGCCAATGAGAACTGTTTGGGTACTAAGAAACAGCATCTGTTGTGAGCTAGACGGTTTGGAGACTGGGAATGGCTTAGGGTTACTGGTCTGTATATAAGAGTTAGTTTGCCCTTGGATCTTTGCCTTCTGTGTTTGTATTGCTTCTGTATTTATGACTTCTGGATTCTGCATGGGTATTGTATACATGCGTCATACTTTATATTATTGTATATAAACAAGTTTCTTCTATGAATGAATCCTGCTGAATTATTTACTTGTGTGCTAGTGGGTGTCAGCGTTCCAGAAAAAAACCCAACTCCAAGTAAAGATTCAGAAGCAAGCATTTTTCAAAGTTCTATTTACTAGAATAGGTAAACAGGCACATCTTGGGAAAACCTGAATCTGAGAGGTCCGGGTTTTCCCTCAGTAAATCAAAACCCCCAAAACCATCCCCTTGCTCCTCAGTTCCATCAGCATTCACATCCCAACTTTTCACCCAAGTGGCTTCAGACAACAGGTACCCTTTCCAGTGTACTAAATACTGTAACCGACCCCTGTACAGTCTAGACTTAAGGATCTTCACTTCATAATGAGCCTTCCCTTGTACTACCAAAGGAGGTGGGGAGCAGCTGGTAAGGGCCTTAAGTTAGATTCTTTTGCTGGTTTCAATAAGCTGCTGTGAAAAACTGGGTGCACTTTCCCTAATATGCGAGGGAGGCTAAGTTGGACAGTCACTGATTTAATCACTTTCACTATACAGAAGGGACCTATGAATTTGGGTCCAAACATCTTGCTAGGTAACCTCAATCTTAGGTATTTGGTTGACAAATACACCTTATCTCCTATTCGGAAATGTGGCTGCAGAGACCGGCATTTGTCGGCCTGGGCCTTATATTTTTCTGCTGATTCAGCTAAAACTTTCTTAGTATTATCCCAACCCTTTTATAATGAGGTCATCCATTCTGTTAGGGACATGGAAGTGGGTGGCTCTCCAGGCAACTCAGGCATCGGCACAAAATCCATGCCCGTAGTTATTTAAAAAGGAGTCAACCCAGTACTGCTGTATACTGCATTATTATAAGCCACTTCTGCGAATGGTAATAACTCCACCCAGTTTTCTTGTTGATAATTTACATAACATCTAATGTACTGTTCCACCATTGCGTTCAATTTTTCAGCGGATCCGTTAGTCAACGGGTGGAAAGCTGAGCTAAGCCCCTGGGACAACCCAAAGGACCGCAGGAATGCCTTCCAGAACTTAGCAGTAAACTGGACCCCGCGATGTGATATTATTCTTCTTGGAACTCCATGTAGTTTGTAGATATGCTTCACGAAAAGCTTTGCCAGCTTCTTGGCCGAGGGTAGTTTGTTGCAGGCAGTGAAATGTGCTTGTTTGGAGAATAAATCAATGACAGTCCAAATCATCTTGTTCCCTCTGCTGTCAGGGAGTTCAACTATGAAGTCCATTGCAATCTTCTCCCAGGGTTTGGTGGGTTCAGCCACAGTTTGGAGAAGCTCAGGGGGCTTCCCTGGTCTGGACTTCATGGTGGCGCAGCTTTTAAGACCTACCTAGTGGCGATAAAAGCGGCAAAATCTAACCATTTTTCCGCTCTTATCGCATCTGCAGAGAACCGCCCAGCCGCCCTGTTTAGGGTGACCCACTCCCTTCTTCGGGGGGGAGTGCGGGAAAATCCTTTGCAGGGTCGTGCTGAGGATTTTGTGCAATTCCTGCACGATAAAGTCGCTCGGATTCGGGATGGCTTGGACTCCGATTGGATGAGTCCACGGGAGGAGACGAGGGCAGGTCTTGAGAATGTTATCTGGGAGGAGTTTGACCCTGTGGCTCCCGAGGATGTGGACAGGGTTCTGGGTAAGATTAGTGCCGCCACGTGTTTATTGGACCCGTGTCCCTCCTGGTTGGTACTGGTCTCCCGGGAGGTTACACGAGGCTGGCTCCAGGGGATTATAACTGCTTCTTTGAGCGAGGGTGCCTTTCCTGCCGCCTTGAAAGAGGCGGTAGTGAGGCCCCTCCTCAAGAAGCCTTCCCTGGACCCGGCTGAATTAGCCAACTATCGTCCGGTCTCCAACCTTCGTTTTGTGGCGAAGGTTGTTGAGAGCGTGGTGGCACAACAGCTTCCCCGACACCTGGATGAAGCTATCTATCTGAACCCGTGCCAGTCGGGCTTCAGGCAGGGGCACAGCACAGAAACGGCATTGGTCGCGTTGGTGGATGATCTCTGGAGGGCTCGGGACAGGGGTTGTTCCTCTGTCCTAGTCCTATTAGATCTCTCAGCGGCTTTTGATACCATCGACCATGGTATCATGCTGCGGCGGTTGAGGGGGTTAGGAATAGGGGGCACCGTTCTGCGGCGGTTCTCCTCCTTCCTCTCCGACCACTCGCAGTTTGTGTTGGCAGGGGGACAGAGGTCGACCTCGAGGCATCTCGCATGGGGAGTGCCGCAAGGGTCGGTCCTCTCGCCCCTCCTGTTCAACATTTATGTGAAGCCGCTAGGTGAGATCATCCGTGGTTTTGGGGTGAAGTGTCACCTGTACGCTGACGACACTCAGCTGTACATCTCCACCCCAGACCACCCCAACGATGCCCTTGATGTGATGTCTCGCTGCCTGGAGGCCGTGCGGGTCTGGATGGGGAGGAACAGGCTCAGACTCAACCCTTCCAAGACCGAGTGGCTGTGGCTCCCGGTGTCCCGATATAGTCAGCAGGTGCCATCGCTGACTATTGGGGGTGAATCTTTGCCCCCCACAGAGAGGGCTCGCAATCTGGGTGTCCTCCTGGACGCACGGCTGTCTTTAGAAGAACATATGACGGCCGTGGCCAGGGGGGCCTTTTATCAGGTCCGCCTGATTCGCCAGTTGCAGCCCTTTCTGGATCGGGACGCCCTGCGCACAGTCACTCACGCCCTTGTCACCTCCCGGTTGGACTATTGCAATGCTCTCTACATGGGGCTCCCCTTGAAGAGCACTCGGAGGCTCCAACTGGTCCAGAATGCGGCCGCGCGGGTGGTTATGGGTGCAACCCCTTGCGCCCACGTGACACTCCTCCTGCGCGAGCTGCACTGGCTCCCAGTGGTCTTCCGGGTGCGATTCAAGGTGTTGGTCACCACCTTTAAAGCACTCCATGGCATAGGACCCGGGTACCTTCGAGACCGTCTTCTGCCACCAATAGCCTCCCACAGGCCAGTCCGCTCCCACAGAGAGGGTCTCCTCAGGGTGCCCTCGGCCAAGTCATGTCGGCTGGCGACACCCAGGGCGAGGGCCTTCTCTGTGGGAGCCCCAGCCCTGTGGAATGAACTGCCCCCGGAAATTCGTAAGATTTCTGACCTCCGGGTATTTCGCTGCGCACTCAAGACCCTATTGTTCCGCCAGGCTGGGTTAGCAACATAATTTTTAATTGGATGTTTTAAATTTTTGGGGTTTTAAATTAAGCCAATTATTTAATATTTTTTAATTATTTTAATTCGATGTCTATTCTGTTTTTAAATATGCTGTACACCGCCCTGAGTCCTTCGGGAGAAGGGCGGTATAGAAATAAAATTATTATTATTATTATTATTAACATAGTCCTCTATGTCGGCTTTCATTCTTGGCCACCAGAATTGTCTCCTAGTCAAATGGAGGTTGTTGTTTTTTTTAAAAAGTGGCCCCCTAGTCTAGAATCATGATCTCTCTTTAGCACCAGGAGTCGCATGCTGCTGGGCACATAAATCTTACTCCCCTTCTAAGCCAATCCCTCTCTTAGGGTTAGGTCTGTCTGGTTTTCCTCAAACTAGGAATCGGTTGAGAGTGCCGCTTTTAGCTCTGCTGTCAACTTGTCTTCAGGGAGCTGGAACCATGGCACATTTGCATTCTAGTGTGGGCTTGGGCTGCTGGTTGGGTCTCAGGGATCATGGCATGAACTATCTCTACTCTTCGGCTGTCAAACGGGCTTATGGGAGAGCATCAGCTAATAGGTTTCCCCTCCCCTCCCCCCGGAATTTATTTCAGGTTAAAGTTAAAGCGTTTGAAATACTGAGACTAGCTTAGCTGAAAGCTTCTGTGATGTCTTCAGCGTCTCAAGGTTTTTGTGGTCAGTCCACACTTTGAAAGGCTCCTTAACCCCCTCTAGGAAGTGTCTCCAGGATAGGAGAGCCCATGGCACCGCAAAAGCCTCCTTCTCCCATACCGCCCATCTGCGCTCCATGTCCGTTAACTTTCTTGATATGTAAGCACACTGCATTAGTTCGTTTTGGGCGTTCCTTTGCAGTAGAATAGCAGCCACTGCCACATTACTCGCGTCAGCCTGGACCACAAAGGGTTTATTTGGGTCAGGGTGCTGGAGGATCAGCTCCACTGCGAATAAACGTTTTAATTGTTCAAAGGATTTTTAATAGTCCATTGTCCAAGCTAGGGGTTCCCTAGGTTTTGGCTTGGTGGGAGACGGACCAGTTTTTAGTAATTCCGTTAAGGGTAGAGCAACCTCAGCGAAGGAAGGGATGAATTGTCTGTAAAAATTTGCAAACCCCAGGAAGCTTTGAAGTTGCTTACGGGTTCATGGGGGTTGCCAGTCTAGCACCGCCTTCACCTTCCCTGGGTCCATATCGATTCCTTGATTCAACACCCAGGTAGTCCAAGGACTCCTTATGGAACTCACATTTTGACAGCTTTGCATAAAGTTTGGCCGCTAGGAGTTTTTTCAACACTTGCCTGACTAATTTGACATGTTCTTCCATATTTAAGAATGTCATTCAGCTGAACAAGGACCCTCTAATATAGGTGCTCATGCAGAACTTCATTGATCAGTTGCATGAAGACTGTGGGGGCCCCTTGGAGTCCAAAAGGCATAACCCGGAATTGGAAGCTGCCCAGGGAGCAGTTAAAAGCAGTCTTCCATTTGTCTCCCTCCTTTATGCAAACCCAGTAGTAGGCTTCCCTTAGGTGAAAATCTTGCCTTTTGACAAGTGGTTCAGCAAGTCTTTCATTAGGGGTAGGGGGTAGGTATTTTGTATGCAAATGCAGTTTACACCCCTAAAGTTGACACATAATCTCAGCCCTCCATCTTTCTTCTCTTTAAACAATACGTGGGCGTTCACCCTGGATTTTGCAGGCTCGATGAACCCTCTGGCTAGGTTGGTATCAATGTACTTCCTCAACTCAGTCATTTCAGCAGGCGTCATGGAGTACATCCTGGGTTTTGGCAACTTGGCTCCCTGTTCTAATTTGATGGCACAATCCGTGGGCCGATGAGGGGGGAGGAGGTTACATTCCTCCTCGCTGAATGCTTCGGCTAAGTGTGTATATACCTTAGGAATCTGGGGTTCGCCTGGAGGCCTGTCTGAACCAGCAGCTGCTGTTTCTGGCAGCTGGCCCTTATGGGTAAGCTGTTCCTTGGGAGAAGGGACAGGGGGTAGTGGGCCAACACCAGTTATGATTTTATGGTATCCATCTTCCCATTTGAAGGTGAGGGCCCATTTGTCTAGCCAAACCAGGCCCAGTATGACAGATTTGACATCTTTGGGGTTATTACAAATATAAGTTCATGATGTCTTCCAATTTCCAATCTAACCAGTTCTGTAATATGGGTGGCTGGGACCCCTCCAATTAACATCCCATCCACCTGGTGAAATTTAATTGGGCGCTTTAAGAGTCTTGTTCTGATGCCCAATTGTTCAACAATTGGAAGTCCAATTAAACATCTGGTGCAGGCTGGCAGTTCTCCTTCCTCCCCTGTTTCTGGCACCACCAGTTTCATTTTAACTGAAAAGTGGGGGATGGGTGAACTCACCATCAGGTCATCATCTCTGCTGGCCTCGTCGGGAGGGGCTTCTTTGGCTGGAGGTTCCTTGCTCTCTTCAGTAGAACCTCTACGGCTTGCCTGGCGAACCAATTGGTGTCTCTGGCCTTCATTGGAGCCCTTTTACCTCGAGTGGCTGTGGCAGGACGTTGTTATGGAACTGGGGCAGGGGCCAGGCACTCAGAAGCTCAATGTCCCGGTTGTCCACACCGATAGCATTTAATCACCCCTGCCGGTTGAGGAGGGGTGGACTTCAGCAGGCTTTGAAAGGGGCCGTCTAGCTAAACCTCTCCGAGGAGGCTTCTCTCCTGGAGTTTTGCGGAGGGGGTGACTTGTCTAAGGTCCGATACAAAGTCTTTTATGGGTTGATTACCTTGCTTCATCATCTTTAGTGTGCCTTTGTTTACATTTATTAGATCTGGGTCTTCAAATCTGGCCCGGAGTAGTGCAACAAACCCATCAGCATCATTTAGTTCCACAGCACCCTCATTGTGCAGCTGGGCTATCCATTCAGAAGCCTCCCCCTCATTCATTCCATCAGAAATTGCCGATATCAAGTCCCGGTCTGACTCGTATTGGTCTGCATACTGATCTACATGAGCCCAGACCCTGCTGAGGAAGTAACCAGTTTGGCAGGCGTACCATCAAAGGTTGCTCTGAAGCAGGGAGGCATTGGCCTCACAGGTTGATTGGGCCTGGCAATGGGTGGCTGAGCTAGAAAATGTGGCGGAGCTGCTGCTGGCTGCTGGATGGCAGCCTGCTGCTAAGGGAGGGGGCGGCGGCTGCTGGGCTGCTTGCTGGGCTGCAGAGAGGGGGGGGCTTCAGCTGGCTGCTGGATTAGGCCCCCCTGTGGTGCTGGGATCGTTGAGCCATATTGGGGCCACGGGGATCCCTGGAAAATTGGAGCAGAGGACGCTGGATACCACTGGCACTGCACCCACCCCTGGCCAGGATAGAATCCCCAGCCTGGGGGGATACATTTATTTATTTATTATTTATTTATTAATCAAATTTCTATACCGCCCTACTCCCGAAGGACTCAGGGCGGTGAACAGCCAAGATAAAATACAGATAATACAAATATTAAAAATCCCTTAAAATTATTAAATATTTCGGCCGAAACACAGATTAAAACACCCAATTTATAAATTCACGAATTAAAAATTTTTTAAAAATTTAGAAATTTAAAAGAGGGGAGTTAGGCCAGGCCAGCTTGCTGAAATAGAAAAGTTTTGAGAGCACAGCGAAACGTGCGCAGGTCCGGGATCCTCCGTATCTCTGGGGGGAGCTCGTTCCAGATGGTAGGTGCCCCCACAGAGAAGGCTCTCCCCCTGGGGGCCGCCAGTCGACACTGTTTGGCCGACGGCACCCTGAGGAGCCCCTCTCTATGGGAGCGTACTGGTCGGTGAGAGGCTATTGGTAGCAGAAGGCGGTCTCGTAGATACCCCGGTCCAATGCCATGGAGCGCTCTAAAGGTGGTAACCAAAACCTTGAAGCGCACCCAGAAGACCACCGGGAGCCAGTGCAGCTCGTGCAGGAGGGGGGGGGGGTCACATGGGAGCACCACGTCGCTCCCATAACCACCCGTGCGGCCGCATTCTGGACCAGCTGGAGCCTCCGGGTGCTCCTCAAGGGGAGCCCCATGTAGAGAGCATTGCAGTAGTCCAAGTGGGAAGTAACGAGAGCATGAGTGACCGTGTTTAACGAGTCCCGATCCAGAAAGGGACGCAACTGGCGAATCAGGCGGACCTGATAAAAAGTCCCCCTGGCCACGGCCGTCATGTGCTCTTCTAAAGACCGCCGTGAGTCCAGGAGGACACCCAAGTTGCGAACCCTCTCCGTGGGGGCCAATGACTCGCCCCCAATAGTCAGTGATGGCACTAACTGACTATATCGGGATGTCGGAAACCACAGCCACTCGGTCTTGGATGGGTTGAGCCTGAGTCTGTTTCTCCCCATCCAGATCCGCACGGCCTCCACGCACCGGGACATCACTTCAAGGGCATCATTGGGGTGGTCCAGGGTGGAGATGTACAGCTGAGTATCATCAGCGTACTGGTGGTACTTCACCCCGAAACCACAGATGATCTCACCCAGCGGCTTCACATAAATGTTGAACAGAAGGGGCGAGAGGACCGACCCCTGTGGCACCCCACATACATTCAGCAAGAGGTAACACAAATCAGGCTGGCGAGGGGACACAGCAGGGGGGTTTTGCATTCCCCATGCTGGCTGCGTCTGATGTCTCCCAGCTGCATAATGGCCATGCTGTGCTCATCCATGCACCCAGGACCTGGTTCGGGGAAGGTTGGGCTAAGCTCCATCTCACTTGAGGTTGGGAGGGGGGGGTGTAACTTCCCACTTCTATCGGTTCGAAATGCTCAGGGAGCCCAGTTAACGATTGGCTTTGTGATGGGGGCAACAGGTTCCAGTCCCAGGAGTCTCCGGATCCCATAGCTGTCCCTCTTCTCCATTCTGGCTCATGGGGTGACTTCATTGGGCTGGGAGCAGCTCTATATGTGGGCGGTCCCCTTTCTGGAGTTGGGTCAGACTGGCAACTTTTCCAGGAATCCAACTCCTTGGGCCAAGCACCTAGCCTTCAGGTAGCCTCTGCAGCCTCAATGGCTCACACCATTTCTTCAGAAGGAGAAAACAAGGTGTCAGTAAATCCTTGAGTATCCATCTCCATGGCCCCCTCTACAATGTCTTCTTTCTCCTCCATTTTCACTGAGTCTTCGCACCAACCAAGATTTAGGTAGATGCTGGGGCTCAGCACCTCCGACAGCCCCCTTTTGGGGTGCCGTTACGTTTTAAGGGAGATTCGGGTTAATGCCAGTGTTCCAGAAAAACCCCAACTCCAAGACTTTGAAGCAAGCATTTTTCAAAGTTCTATTTACTAGCATAGGTAAACTGGCACATCTGGGAAAACCCGAATCTGAGAGGTCCGGGTTTTCCCTCAAAACCCCCAAAACCATCCCCTCATTCGATTACATGCTCCAATCAACCGCCGTCCCATCTCGAGACATCACTCCGACCACTCCTTCTCCAGATGCAGGATCGCCCTGACCTTGACCGACAGGAAGAACGCTATTACGTCTACAGACAACCCCTCTACTAAATTCCCCCTCCTACTTTCCCACACATTAGAAGGTGGTAGCATGGAAGCTTCCGGCCTAATATGATTTCCAAAGCTGGCACAGGGATTTTTAGTGTCCTAGTGGACAGCCACTTACACATGAATCAGCAGCATGCATTGTTGTTAGTTGCAAAGTTGTGTCTGACCCATCGTAACCCCATGGACAATGTTCCTCCAGGCCTTCCTGTCCTCTACCATCCCACCGAGTCCATTTAAGCTCATGCCTGCTGCTTCTGTGACTCCATCCAGCCACCTCATCCTCTGCCGCCCCCTTCTTCTTTTGCCCTCAATCTTTCCCAGCATTAAGCTCTTCTCCAGTGAGTCCTTCCTTCTCATTAGGTGGCCAAAGTATTTGAGTTTCATCTTCAGGATCTGGCCTTCTAAAGAGCAGTCAAGGTTGATCTCCTCTAGGACTGACCGGTTTGATCACCTTGCAGTCCAAGGTACTTGCAGGAGTTTCACCCCTGCTACTGGTTTTTCCACTACTGGCTTTCCAGAGCTGGTCAGAACCTGCTGAAGACCACCTCTGACTGTTTCTTCTCCTGTCCTCTCGTGCTCTGGAAAATAAATTGACCCCCTCCTCTTTGTTGTGGCTCTCAAGTACTGGAATAATATTATCATGTCACTCTTAATCCTTTTCTGTAGACTATACTAGCTACCAAGTAGAAAAGTCTACTTTTCTGTAGACTAGCTATACACAAATCCTGCAACCGTTCTTCATACGTTTTAGTCTTCAGGCCTTTAATTATTTTAGCTGCTTTTCTTCACACTTTCTCCAAAGTCTAAACATCTTTTTTGTAATGCGATGACCAAAACTGGATGCAGTATTCCAGCAGTGGTCTTACTAAGGATTTATAAAACAGTACTAATACTTCATGTGATTTTGATTCTATGCCTGTTCATACAATTAAGGATTATATTAGCTTTTTTGGCGGCTGCTGTACAGACGTGACTTACGTGTAAGTGATCATCCATTCGGACTCCCAAAGTCCGTCTCACAATTGCTGTTTTTGAGCCAGGTTTCAAGTAATCTGTTTTTCCTGCCCAGGTATAAAATCTTACTTTTCTCCACATTAAATTTCATTTTGTTGGATTCAACCTTGTCTCATTTGGATCAGAAAGGCACAATATGCATACACATAAAAATCTATAGAGACGGGGTGGGTCAGTGGTTAGAATGCAGTACTACAGGCTAATTGCCCACAGCCAGGAGTTCGATCCTGACTGGCTTATATAAGTCTAAGTGGAATTGCTATTTCTATATAGTTTCACCCAAGCATGGATCCTTTTGTGAGAAGTAAGATGATCATTCTGAGCAAAACTCTTTTCACATTCCAATGCATTTATATGGCTTATCTTCTATGTGAAGAATATAGAATTCTTTATTGGCCAAGTGTGATTGGACACACAAGGAATTTGTCTTTGGTGCATATGCTCTCAGTGTACATAAAAAGACAAGATACATTCGTCAAGAATTACAGGGCACAACACCCAGTGACAGTCATACGGTGCAATAAGCAATCAGATCATACTAGGAAACAATATAAATATAAATTGCAAGGATACAAGCAACAAAGTTACAGTCATGCAGTCACAAGTGGGAGGAGATGGACGACAGGAACGATGAGACGACCAATAGCAATAGTAATGCAGTCTAATATGAATAGTTTGACATTGTTGAGGGAAGTATTTGTTTAGCACAGTGATGGCGTTCGGAAAAAAACTGTTCTTGTATCTAGTTGTCTTGGTGTGCAGTGCTCTATAGCGTTGTTGATTTTTTTGGTAAAAAGATTTTCTTTATTTTTCACACACACACACACACACTATGTATTTTTGCTGAACAGAGTATTTGGCCAGTTAACAAATTTAAACAGTTTTTTTTTATTGCAAAAGTTTTACAATTACATTTTCACCCCATTTCCCCCCCCCTCAACCTGCCCCAAACTCCCCAACCTCACCCTCCCTAACCCCCCCAACCCTCCCCTCCCCCCGACTCCCACAGAATATGCCCACATCAAAAAAAAAAAACCCTTTATATAAAACTTGAACCCCTCCATCCCCCATATAATTTTTCATCTTCACAAAGTTAAAATATTTCTATCTTAATATAACATTTTCAATTAAAAGCTATTTGATACTTCCTGGTTTGATATTTGTTCTGCACATAATCTATCCACTTTTTCCATTCCCATTCATAAGTCTCTTGTGAACAATCTTTTAGATATGCTGAAATCTTCGCCATCTCTGCAAAACTGGCCATCTTCAAAATCCATTCCTCGATAGTGGGCAAAGCTTCATTTTTCCAGTATTTACCTATCAATAATCTCGCTGCTGTTATCATCTACAATATCAACTTTGTTTCACCCAATGTAAAACCCTTAACTATACCCAGTAAAAACAGTTGTGGAGAAAATTGAATTTTTTTCTTCAAAACATTCTGCATAACCCACCAAATTTTTATCCAAAAAGCCTTAACTTTCTTACAAGTCCACCAAACATGATAATATGTAGCATCTAAACAATCACATCTCCAACATTTTGGCTGAACATTAGGGTACATGCGTGACAATTTCTTAGGATCTAAATGCCATCTATAAAACATTTTATAAAAATTTTCCCTCAAATTCTGTGACTGTGTAAATTTAACGTTCTGAACCCAAATTTTTTCCCATGTTTCCAACATCACTGGTTCTGCAAAATTTTGTGCCCACTTAATCATACAATCTTTAACCAATTCAGTTTCTGAATCCCTTTCTAACAAAACATTGTAAAGCCTTTTAATATGCATTGGACCTTTCTCTTTTATATGTCTAACCAATTCTTCCTCATGCAACATAATACCAGTTTTTTGGTCCTCTTTCCATCTCAGTTGAAGTTGATTGTACTGTAACCAAGTTAAGTTAATCCCTTCGTCCAACAGTGTCTCTAATGTCTTCAACTGCCATCTGCCCGCATCTGTAAAAAGAACCTCTTTGTATAATCCCCCCTCCGAGTGACATATTTGTATTCCAAATAATATGACCAAGATCCAGCCATAGCGGTATTTTATAATCCCATTTAAACAGTTTTTAATCCTTACAACTAAAGTTACAATTTCTATACCTCCTTTTTGCCACAGTATTTATTTTCATCTATTTTTTACCAATATTACCCTTCATTTTCATTTCTAATTTTAACCAAATTCCATTTTCCCCTTCTATTCTATTTTAAACCCCTTCTCATTGTCATCTATTTTGTATCCATCATCAGAATAATTAATTTTGTGGTGTTACAATTGTTCAATTCTTATAGGAATAGTGAACCCACTTGTTCTATAACATACATTTTCTTAGGTAATACAGTCCAACATTTTAGTATAAATCAATTAATTATGTAAATCTTATCCATTTATATATTCAAACAAGAAAAAAAAAGATATAAACGTGGCTATTCCAATTAGTTCCATTTTCATATATCAAATAATTTTCCCCATATGTTCCTCCGAACCACATCTTAATCATTTCTCCTTTCACTACGATGTGCAATTAAAAATATTTCATTTATTACAATTTCCTTAATTAAATTTAAAAATATTCTGGCTGTTAACCTCTACTCATATAGCTTCCCTCATGTATTGTTCCAAATCCTCACTTAATCATTTCTACACATACCATCATAGACCATTAAAATTATTTCAATTATTACAATTTAAACTTATTCAAATTTCTAAAAAACAAAACTCATCATTATCTAGATTTCAAAAATACAAATGATAATATTCCAATTATTGTTCAATTCATTTTCACCATCATGATTTACCATTATTTTTTACAATTCATATTTCAGTTCTAGATGTATACCTCATATTTCTTTCACTTCTTTCTCCTTTTCTCCTTAATTTTTTAATTTTTACCTTTTTCTTTCCCCTTTTTTCCTGTGCTTTAAAATCCTGATCTCTCCCATTTTGCCCTATATTTCCCATTGTTCCCTCTCTCTTTTCTCTTTTTTTTAAATTTCACCACTGTTTAGCCTGCTGTTTAGCCCAATATTATCATTCTATATTTCAAAGTCCTGGATTCTTCTATTCTGCCCTATATTTCCTGCTGTTTTCCACCCTTTTTCTCTCTTTTTTATCTTTTCACTGTAAATCCCAGTGTGATCATTTTTTTAAAAAAAAAAATGATTTATATGCTGCTCTTCTCTGGAGACTCAGGGCGTCTTACAATGCGTTAAGCAATAGCCTTCATACTTTTGTATATTTTATAGTCAGCTTATTGCCCCCACAAACTGGGTCCTCAATTTACCTACCTTAGAAAGGATGGATGGCTGAGATAACCTTGAGCCTGGTGAGATTCGAACTTACAGTAATTGCAGACAGCTGATGTTAATCACAATGCTTTTAGTCTGCAGCTATCCAGGCTCCTAAATTCTTTATATTCATTCTGTTCCACCCTTCTTTCCATATTTGTCTCTTTCTATCCTCTCTATTTCTTTCATTGTTAATCCCAATGTAATCTCTAAAAACCTCCTTTTTATTATTACTATCCACATATTCAATTATTTTTTCATATTTAATCACATTTTATCTTCTTTATTTTCAGCCTCTGTGTCTTGCTTCTCCGTCTTTGTTTCCTTGTCAGCTTGAGCATGCTTTATCTCACTTTTTATGTCCTCAGATTTTAATTCCCCATGCATCATTTTAGTTATTTCTCTTACTTCCATTTTCCACAACAAGTACATCGATTTGATCATTTCTCTAATTTCCTGTGCCATTTTAAGTTAGTATTATTCCAATTTTAAAAGTTCAGTTGTATTCTTTTCCCCCCACCCCCAAAGTCAAGCCGCTTGCAGACAAAGGAATCTTCCCCAAAAGTTCTCACGGCTGTTAATCTGTAAAGTTCCCAATTTTCCAAAACACAAACCAAGTTACAGTGTTACTTTTTGCTCTTGAAGGCGTCTCTCTGCAATCCACACTTTCCAGTTATCTAACAAGTATCCATTTTGTTTCAATCTAAATTAACAATTTTAACTAGTTTCTCTTTTTCTGTTTTAGCTTTAAAAATACCAAATCAGTTTTATAGTCCAGTCCAAATTGAAACAGCTCTTTTCACTTCTTTTTTTCTTTTTCCTTTTGTTTATACAGCACTTCTATTGCAGGACTTATTGTCCATTCTCTTTTGTTTTTCTTAAAATTTGTGAGAGGAGAGAAAAAGGATCTATTTATTTCTTTCCGATCCTTTAATCAATCTTGGGATAAGTTCTTTCGTTTTTAAAATTTTCCAAATTATTTTCCAAGTAGTTTTGTTCAAAAGACAATTTTCTATTCGGGAATTCTGGGAGTTGTTAATAATTTTAAAAGGAGTTTTGTCCCTTTAAAATTATGCTTCAACATCATCTTTTCTTCCCCCCCTGCTCATTAGCTGCCATTTTTTCGCTAGGGTTCTTCAGATTTAAAGAATTTTTTTTCCTTATTGAGTTGGCTGTCACTCACCCGGCTTCAAAAAACACCATTCCATTCACCGCTCCTGCTCAATGCTTAGTCCGGTTGCCCAGCTTCGTGACAGTCACAATGGCTGCTGCCCCCCACCGCCAAGTTGTAGAGAGCTTCCTCTGACCTTCAAGGAACTTGCCTGTTCCTCTTGGTCTTCCGAGGTGCCTCTTCTTCAACCCCATCCCTACAGGAAGGTTCCAGTCCGAAGATCCCTTAGCGACAGTTCGTCAGTCCGGGTTTTTGCAGACCTCATCAGAGCCCGTTAATTCCCCGACTGTCTCACTGCGATGCTTCCCGCTCTATAGCGTTGTTTTTAGGGTAGGAGTTGAAATAATTTATGTTCTGGATGCGAGGGGTCTGTAAATATTTTCACAGCCCTCTTTTTGACTTGTGCAGTATATTGGTCCTCAATGGAAGGCAGGTTGGTAGCAATTATTTTTCTGCAGTTCTAATTATCCTCTGAAGTCTGTGTCTGTCTTGTTGGGTTGAAGAACCAAACCAGACAGTTATAGAGGTGCAGATGACAGACTCAATAATTCCTCTGTAGAACTGTATCAGCAGCTCCTTGGACAGTTTGAGCTTCCTGAGTTGGAGCAGAAAGAACATTCTCTGTTGAGCTTTTCTGATGACATTTTTGATGTTAGGTGTCCATTTTAGGTCTTGAGATATGATAGAAACTAGAAATTTGAAGGCCTCTACTGTTGATACTCTGTTGTCTAGTATTGTAAGAGGTGGAAGTATGGAAGGGTTTCTCCTAAAGTCTACCACCGTTTCTACGGTTTTGAGTGTGTTCAGTTCCAGATTGTTTCGGTCGCATCACAAGGCTAGTTGTTCAACCTCCCATCTGTATGTGGATTCATCATTGTCTCGAATGAGACCAATCAATGTTGTATCATCTGTAAACTAACAGATGGATCGTTTGAGATGCAGTCATTGGTCTATAGAGAGAAGTGAAGAAAGCACACATTCTTGCGGGGGGGGGTGTACATTCTTGGGGGGTATACCTGTAATTGTACAGGTATCTGATGTGATTTTGCTTAGCTTTATGATAGTGGAGCATTTGAAGCAAGAAGGAACATGGCACATTTCTAATGATTTATTGAAGTGGATCATTTTATGGGAAATAAGATTATATTTTTCAGCAAAGGTCTTTCCACACTCCATGCATTTATATGGCTTCTCCCCTGTGTAGCTTCTCTTATAGGAAATAAGATTACAATTATCAGTAAAGGTCTTTCCACATTCCATGGATTTAAATGGCTTCTCTCCTGAGTGGATCTTTTTTTTAATTTTTTTTTAAATTTTTTAAATATACATCAGTATCAATACATTTTTTTAAATTTATTTATTTACTTCAAATTTATATACCGCCCTTCTTCCTAGGGACTCAGGGCAGTGTACAGCCAAGTAAAAACACATAAATACATAATACATAGATTAAGAAACAGATCTCTAATTGCGCATGCTCGAAGATGGCGGTGCTGGGTGAGCTCCTGGTCTGACGATGGGGCTATTTGGTCTTTTCGGGGGGTGTAGGGTCGCTAAATCCATCTGCGACCCCGAGCCCCAGTGAGGAGAGCCCCTGCCCAACCTGGGGAGGATTTTTGCTCCCTCTGTGACACCGTGGTTGGAGCGAGGGGCTAGCGGTTTGGGAGAGGCCCTGGAGGGTGCTGGGGACGCCGAGGACGCCGCGGAGCGCCACTGGGTTGGTAGCGGCGGCGGCGGCGACGCAGTGAGGCCATCCTGGGCGCTGCGGAACTGCCTGGAGCCCCGCGAGGTTGTGGCGGCGGTGAGGGCGCCGTAAAACAGCTGAGGGCGCCGAAGAACAGCTGAGGGCGCCGAGGAGGCAATGGCGGTGACGGCGGCGGCAGCAGCAGCGGTAACGGCGGTAGCAGCGATGGTGGGAGCAGCTTGGTGTGGCCGCAGAGAGTCATCTGGCTGCGGTCTTGTTTTCCATTGGAGAAGAGGGGCTGGAGGGGGACGGTGGCTCCGGCGGTGGTGCGAACGGCCGTGGGGCGATGCCCCCCCTCCTCCCCCCCCACTCAAAGCAACAGAACCAAGGCGGTGCTGGCGGTGGAGGCCAGTTGGCGGCGCTGGTTGCCCCCCCCAGATGCATCTGTTACGGTGCTGGGGTGGGGGTGGGGGGGGTGACACTGGCTCCGGTGATGGCGTCTGCCACAGAATGCTGCAATGGTAGTTTGCTGAGAGTGAAGAGGAGAAGCTGAAGTGAGGAGGCCTGGACTTATAGATCGGCAGAGGAAGAGATGTTACCCTCCTCTGGGGATATTGTTTCCCCCCCTCCTTCCCCCTGCCATCCCGCCTCCCCCTTTTTTATGGGGGGAGGGGCTTACGAACTACTACACTCTGGACACTTTGGACCCCCTCCCCCACCATGTTCCACTCATGCCCTCGCTGGCAGGAGAGACTGAGCACCATTTGAAAGAACTGAGAGATTTTTGTATCCCAACGGGGAGGATAGAACACTGTCCCCGTTAACTTCTTGTAACGGGACCGGCCGTCGTGAGAGGATGGTTGGCTATTAGCCTCTGTTGGAGAAAAAGAACATTGGACCTTCTCCCTGTCGTGAGAGGACAGTGGAGTCCAGCTCTACAAATGGACATTTTGTGATCCTTATGCTCAGTTATCCCTTTGGACTATGATAGACCCCCGGACTGGCCTTTTTTCCCATCTCTGGTTCGGTTGATGCTCCAAAAAGCCAACCTTCTTGCACTGCGAGACTCCCCCCTCTCGCAGGCCTGGCCCTCCACATTATCGAGGGCCTATCTTGATGACGGGCTTTGGAACCCCGAGAGATGGCATGTAGCGAAGAGGGGGTTGAGGGGTTTTTTAGTTAAATTTTTAAAGAAAATTTTAAGGGGACCCGAGAGGGTGGGAGGGGGTTGTAAAAGCGGACCTGGGGGGGTCCAGATAGCGACTGAGCGGGATGATGGGTCGATTAGCTGCAGCAGGAGGGTCGCGAAAGGAAATTTAACCGGGGAGCAGGGGGATGACAGGAAGGGCTGTGAAATTGAAATAATGAGTGGGAGGGGCAGGTATGATGGACGCAGGGGGTCATATCAAGTGTCGGGGGTGCGCATACGCTGTTTACGAGCGATTGCGCACTCCGGCCCCCGATGCGTGACTCGTGTCCTGGGTTGTGTAGAGTCTCAGGCCCAGGGTCCGCGGCTGATGTTGTGTAATGCCAGGTCGGTGGTTAATAAAGCCCCCCTCATTTGTGATCTTATTTCGGAGGGGGGTGCGGACCTGGCAGGTATTACGGAGACCTGGTTGGGCCAAGGGGGGGGTCCCCCTCGTTGAGATGTGCCCGCCAGGTTTCCGTGCATTTCATCAGCCAAGGGCCCAGGGGAGGGGTGGGGGAGTGGCGGTGATTATTAGGGAAAGTCTTTGTCCGAGGGAGACCACTGTTCCTCAGATAGCCGGATGTGAGTCCCTCTGTGTAAAGTGGGGCCGTGGGGTGCAGATGGGTTTGCTGACTACGTACCTGGCTCCCTGCTACGTGGCAGCGACCCTGCCCGAGCTACTCGACGTCATTGCCGGGGTGGCGGTTGATACCCCCAGACTTATCGTCATGGGGGATTTCAACCTTCCATCCGCGGGTGAGGCGTCAGAGGTGGCTCGGGAGTTCATAGCTTCCATGACGGCCATGGACCTGACCCAGTTAGTTCATGGCCCAACTCACATAGGGGGACACACTCTGGACCTGATTTTTGTCTCTGGTCAGTGGTTGAATGATCTTGGTAGAGGGGACCTAGATATTAAACCCTTGTCATGGACAGATCATTCGCTCCTCCAACTAGACTTTCCTATCGCCGTCCCCCGCCGCAGGGAGACAGAACCAACTAGATGGTTCCGTCCCAGGCGCCTGATGGACCCCGAAAGGTTCCTGACGGAGCTTGGGCCGTTCCCTGAGACCCTAACACACGACTCGACTGAAGAGCTGGTGGCCGCCTGGGAAAGGGCGGCCGCTGGAGCTTTGGACCGCGTCGTGCCTTTGCGGCCTCTGACCCGATGCCGATCTCAACTGGCTCCTTGGTTCTCTGAGGAGCTGAGAGAGATGAAGCGTCGGAAAAGACGCCTAGAGAGCATTTGGAGGACTAGTCAATCTGATTCCGACTGGACACAGGTGAGGTCTTATATCAAGACCTACCTAGTGGCGATAAAAGCGGCAAAGTCTAACCACTTTTCCGCTCTTATCGCATCTGCAGAGAACCGCCCAGCCGCCTTGTTTAGGGTGACCCACTCCCTCCTCCGGGGGGAGTGCGGGAAGATCCCTTGCAGGGTCGTGCTGAGGATTTTGTGCAATTCCTGCACGATAAAGTCGCTCGGATTCGGGATGGCTTGGACTCCGACTGGATGAGTCCACGGGAGGAGACGAGGGCAGGTCTTGAGAATGTTATCTGGGAGGAGTTTGATCCTGTGACTCCCGAGGATGTGGACAGGGTTCTGGGTAAGATTAGTGCCGCCACGTGTTTATTGGACCCATGTCCCTCCTGGTTGGTGCTGGCCTCCCGGGAAAGAGGCGGTAGTGAGGCCCCTCCTCAAGAAGCCTTCCCTGGACCCGGCTGAATTAGCCAACTATCGTCCAGTCTCCAACCTTCGTTTTGTGGCGAAGGTTGTTGAGAGCGTGGTGGCACGACAACTTCCCCGGCACCTGGATGAAGCTATCTATCTGGACCCGTACCAGTCGGGCTTCAGGCAGGGGTACAGCACAGAAACGGCATTGGTCGCGTTGGTGGATGATCTCTGGGGGGCTCGGGACAGGGGTTGTTCCTCTGTCCTAGTCCTATTAGACCTCTCAGCGGCTTTTGATACCATCGACCATGGTATCATGCTGCAGCGGTTGAGGGGGTTAGGAATAGGGGGCACCGTTCTGCGGTGCTTCTCTTCCTTCCTCTCCGACCGCTCGCAGTTTGTGTTGGCAGGGGGGCAGAGGTCAACCTCGAGGCATCTCGCATGGGGAGTGCCGCAAGGGTTGGTCCTCTCGCCTCTCCTGTTCAACATTTATGTGAAGCCGCTGGGTGAGATCATCCATGGTTTTGGGGTGAAGTGCCATCTGTACGCTGATGATACTCAGCTGTACATCTCCACCCCAGACCACCCCAACGATGCCCTTGATGTGATGTCCCGCTGCCTGGAGGCCGTGCGGGCCTGGATGGGGAGGAACAGGCTCAGACTCAACCCCTCCAAGACCGAGTGGCTGTGGCTTCCGGCGCCCCGATATAGTCAGCAGGTGCCATCGCTGACTATTGGGGGTGAATCCTTGCCCCCCACAGAGAGGGCTCGCAATCTGGGTGTCCTCCTGGACACACGGCTGTCTTTAGAAGAGCACATGACGGCCATGGCCAGGGGGGCCTTTTATCAGGTTCGCCTGATTCGCCAGTTGCAGCCCTTTCTGGATCGGGACGCCTTGCGCACAGTCACTCACGCCCTTGTCACCTCCCGGTTGGACTATTGCAATGCTCTCTACATGGGGCTCCCCTTGAAGAGCACTCGGAGGCTCCAACTGGTCCAGAATGCGGCCGCGCGGGTAGTTATGGGTGCAACTCGTTGCGCCCACGTGACACCCCTCCTGCGCAAGCTGCACTGGCTCCCAGTGGTCTTCCGGGTGTGATTCAAGGTGTTGGTTACCACCTTTAAAGCGCTCCATGGCATAGGACCCGGGTACCTTCGAGACCGACTTCTGCCACCAGTAGCCTCCCACCGACCAGTCCGCTCCCACAGAGAGGGTCTCCTCAGGGTGCCATCGGCCAAGTTATGTCGGCTGGCGACACCCAGGGGGAGGGCCTTCTCTGTGGGAGCCCCAGCCCTGTGGAATGAACTGCCCCCCGAAATACGTAGGATCTCCGACCACCGGGTGTTCCGCTGCGCTCTGAAGACCCTGTTGTTCCGCCAGGCAGGGCTATTAAAATAACGTTTTAAATTGGGGGTATTTTAAATTTCTGGGATTTTAATTGGAGCCTAATTATTTAATGATTTTAAATTTTAAATTGTTGTTTTGTTTCTGTGTTTTTAAATAGGCTATACACCGCCCTGAGTCCTTCGGGAGAAGGGCGGTATAGAAATAAAATTATTATTATTATTATTATTATTATTATTATTATTAAAAGGAAATATCTCAATTTGGCCCAAAATTTAAAAAGACAAACGAATTTAAAATCATTTAAAAGGATTTGTTAGGCCAGCCCGGCTTGTTGAAAAAGGAAAGTTTTAAGGGAACGGCGCAAGGCCATGAACAGTGAGGCCTCTGGATATCATTTCTTTAAATACAAGTAGTGGTGATAATATTAATATTATTTAATATTTGTCATACTTATATAATTGTAATGTTATTATATATATTTGTTAAAATATAGGCCCTCATTATTTGTTCAACATTTTAATCCCCCATTCTGATAATAGCAATATCATTAAAACATAGTGTCACCATCTTTCAACATCAAATTCCTCCCTTGGGTCGTCTTCTTTATCTACATCTTTCCTGTTTAACTTAAGTATTTCTTCCATCTCTACTATCTTTTGCTGCCAAGCCTTCAGAGAATCTGCCCAACTTTCTTTTCAAAAATATCTTAATGTTTGTCCAAAATAATTTTTTGGTCTTTTAGCATGTACTTTCCCTGAATTACTTCATTAATTTTTATTACTTTCTCCTTCCTATCTTGTTTGTTGATTTGTCCATTCTATCGTTTCTCCTGTTCCCTCTATTATCTCCTCTATTTCCTGGGCTTTTTGATCATTATTCATTATTCCTTGTGAAGCTCTTTCTAGCTTCTCATTTATATTATTCATTAAATCTATTATCTCCCTGTGATTCCTTGTCATAGAATCAAAAATGCTTTGGAACATCGCCACCAATTCTTTTTGCAACACACTTATTTCCCCCTGCTGAATCATCTTGCCTTTTTTTAAATAAATCCAAATAGTCTGTCAATGGTCTATCACTGCCTCAGAATCTCAATTACCTTTCCCCTCAGACAGTCAGTCTGGAAACAATTTACTCAGTCCTGTTGCTGCTCCTCCAAGAATACAATAATATAGTTCTTTATATCCCACAAATAGTCAATTTAGCTCTTTTTAGGTATTTTTAAGTCCCCTCTATAAATTCAACTCTGACTCCTAATAGTTGAAAGTTGCTTTACTTATATGTCTTCTGTATTTTCACCATTTGAGGTCCAGTAGTCGTGGAGTAGTTAAATATAGAACAATAGATAGCACAGCAGTCCTCCAGGTGTTGTTTCCAGTTTCTCTTCTGTCTTATCAGTATTTTCCCAGGGTTAAAGGAGTATGTATTCCATTCACCAGTAGATGGTGCTTTCTGCTTAACTCCAACATTGCATATATTCTAACAAGTTCCACTGTGTTTATTCAAACAAATAATCAAAATTCTAACAATAGTATTAGCATTTTAAAATGCCTTATTGCCAATAAAAGTTAGCGATCCAATCTTTCTATGTTTTTAAAGATTTTGCGCTCTCTTCTTAATATTCTTTTTCTTTTTCTGGGTCTGTAATTGTTCTCTCCATAATTGTTTGCCACTTAAACAAACTCTTCAAAGAATCCCGTTTCCAGAGTTTATTTTCTTTAGGGTTGGTTTTAGATTAAAAAAAGTCACCTCACCCAGTTCCATTCACTGTTCACACACTGCTCCAGCAAATTCTTTGTTTCTTCGGCTGCCCAAACTTCACAGTAGCCATAATGGCTGCCTCTCTTCATTGGATGAGAGGGAATTAGCCCTGGATCAAGCAGGAGAACTGCCACTCTATTTCGCCTGCAGGGCACCACACTACTCTTCATCACCTCTAGTGAGTGACTTTAGCCCCTTAGGGGATCTTGCAATGAAGGGATTCAGTGCGAGTTTGTGGAGCCCACTTTTTGTATCCGATAGAGCCACATCAATCAAAAGCTCCCTGAGTGGACCTTTTTGTGGCTTCTATGCCCACTGTCATAAGTAAAACTCTTTCCACACTCCATGCATTTATACGGCTTCTCCCCTGTATGGATCATCTTATGGGAAATAAGAGTAACTCTTTGAGCAAAGGTCTTTCCACATTCCATGCATTTAAATGGTTTCTCTCCTGTGTGGATCTTTTTGTGTCTTCCAAGTCCACTGCTCTGAGTAAACGTCTTTCCACACTCCATGCATTTATATGGTTTCTCCCCTGTGTGGATGATCTTATGGGAAGTAAGTGTACTGCTCTGAGTAAACATCTTTCCAAACTCCATGCATTTATATGGTTTCTCTCCTGAGTGGACCTTTTGGTGGCTTCTAAGTCCACTGCTCTGAGCAAACGTCTTTCCACACTCCATGCATTTATATGGTTTCTCCCCTGTGTGGATTCTTTTATGGATAGTAAGTGTACCGCTATGAGCAAAGGTCTTTTCACACTCCATACATTTATACGGTTTCTCTCCTGAGTGGACCTTTTGGTGGCTTCTAAGTCCAGTGCTCTGAGCAAAGGTCTTTCCACATTCCGTGCATTTATACGGTTTCTCTCCTGTGTGGAGCTTTTTGTGACTTCTAAATCCACTACTAAAAGCAAAGGTCTTTCCACACTCCTTGCATTTATACCGTTTCTCCCCTGTGTGGATCATTTTATGGGAAATAAGATTACCTCTTTGAGCAAAGGCCTTTCCACATTCCGTGCATTTAAATGGTTTCTCTCCTGTGTGGAGCTTTTTGTGACTTCTAAATCCACTACTATAAGCAAAGGTCTTTCCACACTCCATGCATTTATACGGTTTCTCTCCTGAGTGGACCTTTTGGTGGCTTGTAAGTGCGCTGCTCTGAGTAAACATCTTTCCACACTCCATGCATTTATACGGCTTCTCCCCTGTGTGGATCATCTTATGGGAAATAAGATGACCTCTTTGAGCAAAGGTCTTTCCACACTCCATGCATTTATACGGTTTCTCTCCTGAGTGGACCTTTTGGTGGCTTGTAAGTGCACTGCTCTGAGTAAACATCTTTCCACACTCCATGCATTTATACGGCTTCTCCCCTGTGTGGATCATCTTATGGGAAATAAGATGACCTCTTTGAGCAAAGGTCTTTCCACACTCCATGCATTTATACGGTTTCTCTCCTGAGTGGACCTTTTGGTGGCTTGTAAGTGCACTGCTCTGAGTAAACATCTTTCCACACTCCATGCATTTATACGGCTTCTCCCCTGTGTGGATCATCTTATGGGAAATAAGATGACCTCTTTGAGCAAAGGTCTTTCCACACTCCATGCATTTATACAGGTTCTCTCCTAAGTGGACCTTTTGGTGTCTTCTAAGTCCACTGCTCTGAGCAAATGTCTTTCTACACTCTATGCATTTATATGGTTTCTCCCCTGTGTGGATTCTTTTATGGATAGTAAGTGTACTGTTATGAGCAAAGGTCTTTCCACACTCCATACATTTATATGGCTTCTCTCCTGTGTGGATTATGTTATGGGAAGTAAGATGCCACCTTTTTCTAAAACATTTTCCACATTCGAAACATTTATAATGCTTCTCTTTTGTATCAATCATTTTTTGAGATGTAAGGAAGTTATTCCCAAGAAAAAGAATGAATGTCCCTTTATAATTTTGTCTTTTATGTCTTCTTATTGTGTCCTCTCCTTTGTTTTGGGTTAAATAGTGTTCATTTACTTTAGTTTTGATTAGCTTCATACTTTTCCCAACATATTTTTTCCCTATTTTCTCTTGTTGGGCAAGAGAGTCTTGCATCGGAACATCAGTGGAAGATGAACTTGCCTGATTCAAATTCTTTGAGTGGTTTCTCTCTGTTCCATCTTTAGCATTGATCACTTGCAACAGTTCACAGGAATCTTGATTCTCCTGCCCATTATTACCTTTGAAGCAAAAGGGAAAAGAAAATGATAACAAGGTTAGAGAAAAAGATCAAAGTGTAGAAAGTCAACTGAATTTCCTTCTGAATTTCTCCGAAATTTCATTAGGTTGTATGTTTGCATACTTACAGGGGTGTGATATAGACATGGATTTTATTTATTTTTTATTTATTAGTTTGATTTATATGCCGCCCTACTCCGGAGACTCAGGGCGGCTTACAAGGCATTAAGCAATAGCCTTCATACTTTTGTATATACCTGCTTAGTAGGGCTTTCGGGCCCCCCTAAGCGATGTTCTTTTTTATACGAAGTCAGCTTATTGCCACAATCCGGGTCCTCATAGAAATGATGATTTCTATATTCATGAGTCATGAAAGCCTTGAAAATATCTAGAAAACATCTTTTTCTTTACCGTATTTTCTGGCGTATAAGACGACTGGGCGTATAAAACGGCCCCCGACTTTTCCTGTTAAAATACAGGGTTTGGGCTATACTCGCCATATAAGACTACCCCTCTTCCAACACACACCAAATAAAAATTAAAAAACATCAACTGCCTCAACACAATGTAAAAGCAGCTGTGCTAGACCCAAAATGGCCCCTGCAACTAGCAGGAACCTCACACAGCCACAAAAAGCCCAAAAAAAATCAACCTTCACACTTTACACACACACACACAACACAACACAACTGGCTCACCCACAATGTAAAAGCAGCTGTGCTAGACCCAAAATGGCCCCTGCAACAAGCAGGAACCTCACACAGCCACAAAAAGCCCAAAAAAACAACTTTCACACTTTACACACACACACAACACAACACAACTGACTCACCCACAATGTAAAAGCAGCTGTGCTAGACCCAAAATGGCCCCTGCAACAAGCAGTAACCTCATGCAGCCACAAAAAGCCCAAAAAAAAATCAACCTTCACACTTTACACACACAAAATTCCACATACAGCTTTGTGAGATTTTGTGTGTTTGTGTAGTTAGAGTGAAACACTACAGAAACACACCACATCTCAGAAAGCTGCACAAATATTATTTTATTTTTATTTTTATATGAAAACTAAATTTAAAACTTCCTAAACTTTAAATGGCTAGGTCTAAAAAAGAACAACTAAAAAAACCCCAATTAACTATTTTTTTTAAAGATCCCAAAGGGGGAAAAAACTTACCCAATAGAACAGGGGTCTCCAACCTTGGCAACTTTAAGACTTGTAGACTTCAACTCCCAGAATTCCTCAGCCAGCTTTGTTTTTACTGGCTGAGGAATTCTGGGAGTTGAAGTCCACAACTCCTGCCTGCATGATTGCAGGCAGAGAGTGGCTTGCTGATGGAATGGATTCAGGCAAGCGAAGCAAGGCAAGCGTTGCGATTACCAGCCAAGGTAAGCAAGCTGGAGGGGGAAAACTTTTTTCTTTTTACAGGGCTCTGGGCTCTGGCGATCCCAGCTGCGATGCCCGATTGGCAGGCAACTCAGCTGGGATCGTCAGAGCTTGCAGAGTCACGTAAAAGGAAAAAAGTTTTTTCCTTTAACATGGCTCTGGCATCCCAGCTGAGTTGCCTGATTAGCAGGCAAAGCTGGGATCGTCAGAGCTTCGATCGCCAGAGCCATTTAAGGCTCGTTAGAGTCTTTTGGGCTGGTCTGCCTGGTTACAGGAGAACGACACCCGGCGTATAAGACGACCCCCGACTTTTGAGATGATTTTCATGTGTTAAAAAGTCGTCTTATACGCCGGAAAATACGGTACTTTTATCTATATATATGCAAATCTCACTCAGAGTCAGTTTTGAGTTAAGGAATCATCAGGGGAAATATTCAAGGGGGAAATAGGAGAAAACTTAAGTTTCATTGGGGTGGGTTAATTGCAGCAGAGGCCTGTGAGAACCGAAACATTTTTTTGAAATTGTTCTCCTTCTTCCACAGTGTACCTTGGAGCAGCTGCTCCACGGTGTCTGTCCTTCATCCCAGTGATGAGACTTTGGAGCAAAATCCCTTGCTGAAGCTTCCCATTGGCGAGTAAACGCTCTTCGTGCTGAGACTGGAAAGGTGGGGAGGCTTCAAGAATGGCTATTTCACTGCTCCAAGGTCTCATCCAAGGTCTCGTCGGCTTCCAAGGGCTCTTTGGCCGGATCTGGTACAGGCATCTGTTCGCAGAGGACAGAGGCCTAGAGTACTTTAGTGAGAGATCACACAAGACCAGTAGTGCAAGATCTCAGGCTACAAATCTCATGTAATCTCACACTGCAGTACTTTAGGCCCGTGTTCGTTTAAGAACTGAGGACTGCATGCGATCCAGGGCAAACGTCTTTGAAAACGAAGAGGCCTACTGTCTGTTTGTAAACCATTTTGTTCTGGATCTCGTGCAGGTCTTGGTTAGCAGAGACAGAGGCCTAAAGCACTGTAGTGCAAGATCACGTTAGATCAATAGTGCTAGATTTCCCAGTACTGATCTTGCTTATCTCTCACTACCGTAGGCCTCTTTTTTCTGCAAATGCACTGAATTAGGCAAAGGAACCAACGGCTGACCACATCATCACAAGATACCATATTTTTCAGCACATAAGACACACCTAAATTTAGAGAAGGAAAACAAGAAAAAAAATAGGGTAATGAGAATTTAAAGCTGACCAGCTGCTGTAAGGCTGTGACCAGGATGTGTCAGCAGGGTTATTGCCGCTTTAAGAAGCTGTCTATATAAGAGAAGCCATGAGAGGGCGTTTCTCTCTCTCTCTCCTTGTGTATCTCTCTCCTTGTTGTGTTCTATGTGCACCGTAGTTCTCCGTGTAAGGTTAAAGATTGCTTGCTTGCCTGGTATGTGCCTACCATATGTATGTATGTATATAGAAGTCTTGTATATAAACGACTGTTTATAAGACAAACCTTTGTGTCCTGTATTTTGCTCCTGGGTTATCTCAAAATAATAGTCATGTTGTAAACACTGTGACATTTTTGGTCTCCGCATGTCCCATTTTTACCCTCCCTGGCATTCAGAAGCACTCTGCAGGACAAAAACGGGCTCATTTTTGGCCTCCCAAACTCTCTCCTTGTCCCGTTTTCAGCCTCCAGGGCAAAAATGGGACTCGCAGAGGCCTCCAGAGGCCAAAAGCGGGCTTGTTTTTCGCCTGCAGAGTGCTTCTAGACGCCAGGGAGGGCAAAAATGGGACACAGAGAGGGTTTGGGAGGCCAAAAACATACCCATATTCACTCTATAAGGCACACAGACATTTCCATCCACTTTTTTGGAGGGGAAAAGTGCGTTTTACAGTCCGAAAAATACTGTAAGTCCCGGCGGGGTAGGGGAATAGGTAGGGCGAATGTTGCAGTGCCTCTGCTGTCATTCGTAAAAGTGAACGACAGCCATGGTGCTGCAACACTTGTAATTTTGGGACTGAGTCTTAAGTACTTGGGGGAGGGCAATAAACTCAAATAGAAATGGAAAAATAGAGATAACAAATGGCACAGAAAGCATCTAAGCAAAGAGACATTGACTCTTTCCTTCCTTGGAGCACGAGACGCCCAGATCCTTTCCTTCTCCCTCAAAGGAGACAGTATCTGATTAGTAGTTTTCTAATAAAAAACCCAATTATAATCTGTCTTCTTGAACTCTCAGATTGGGGACTAGTGAACTCTTACCCAGAGAGACCACGTTCCTATGGTTTTCAAGCATGACTTCTGAATGCAGCACTTTCTGTTCAGGATCCAGCCGAGACCATTCCTCCTCAGAGAAAGACACAGCCACCTCCTCGAAGGACAGAAGACTCTCCTGAACACGGAAAAAACAGAACAGAACAGGAGGATTCACAAGATCTGTTCATCTTCATCAATGATTTAGACAAGGGAATAGAAGGGGAACTCATCAAATTTGTAGACTAGACCAAATTGACAGGAATAAAAACACTCCAGAAGATAAGCTCGAGATACAGAAGGATCGACAAATTGAGCCCCATCTAACAAAATGAAATCAACAGTGAGAAATATGAGGTTCTACATCTAGAAAAGAAAAACCAAATGCACTGGCATAGAATAGGTGATACCTGGCTCAACAGTAGTAAGTGCAACAGGGATCTTAGAATCCTAGAGGACAACCACTTATACATGAGCCAGCAGTAGGCTACAGTTGCCAAAAAAAACCAATAACCCAATCATAGGCTGCATTAAGAGGGATAGAATCAAGATAACATGAAGTGTTAGTAACACTCTATAATGCCTTGCTAAGAGCACAGTTGGAATATTACATCCACTTTTAGTTGCCAGATGTAAAAAAGGATCTTGAGACTCTAGAAAGAGTGCAGAGAAGACCAACAAAAATTATTAGTGGACATGATTCTAAGACATATAAAGAACGGTTGCTGGAATTGGGTATGTCTAGTTTGATGAAAAGAAGGACTAGATGGGGTGACATGATAGCAGTGTTCCAAGAAGCAATGAATGGAAATGATTCAAGGAGAGAACCAACTTACAAGTAAAATTTCCTGATAGTGAGAACAATTAATCAGTGGAATGACCTGCCTCCAGTAATTGTGGATGCTCCAACACTGGAGGTGTTTAATGGCTGTGCATCACACAAGTCCTAATTTTAAGTGAGAGAATGGGAAAGTACCATGATTACATGCTCAACACGGCCACTCCCTTTGGATTTTAATAGTCGGCTTTATTTTTTAATATGACTTGCTTATTTTTGAACTGCTGCTTATAAATGAGGCTTTTAAAAATGGTAACGTAGCAATGTGAGTATTTAGTTATTTTTCATTAGCCTTGCACAATTCTGCGTCAAAGAATAACATGAAAAATATGAGACTGTAGCAGTTCCTGCCACTGTGATACATTTATTCCCATTTCTTGAAGGACTTTTAAAAATTGCTTCTTGTAAACTCAAAGTTGGAGGAGTACCTAGCAGAGCAAGATAACCAGAGGAAGCTATGCTGGCTGACAGGAACTTGAACCTGATATTCTGTTCTCCATGTTGTGGAAGAACACAAAAATAATCCAGGCCAAACAAGGGGGGGGGGGGAAATAGAAGGAGGGAGCCCTCTGCACACCTGCTTCACTTCCTGAAGGGAGAATAGAAATCTAATATCTTTTCCCTTTCTTACCTGATTTGGAGGTTCAACTGCTGTTTGATCTCTGTCATAAAAACCAGAAAGCTTCATTCTTTGTTTCTCTGTAAGGAATAAATAATTTCAAAATGCATCATTAACAAAATAGAAGGAGATATTCTATAGAAAAGAAGAGAGAGCGAAGGTAAGACAGATAGGAATTCGGAGGATCTTCCATTACCTCCTGAGATGTCCTGACTTGGATCTTCCCAAGGGATCCTCCTGAAAAATAGCTCCTGAGGGGGATTTGATGGGTTCTTCTTTCCCTCAGGATCTCTGATCGCCACAGTGCAGCCCTTCAAACAGGAGGAAGAAAAAAGAAGCAGAATTAATGTACATCACGCGACGTAAAGTGGATTCCTATATTCAGAACGCAACCTCAAAGCCCCCAATATCCATCCGTGAGGTTGAATGAGAAACAATGGAACAATGTCCTACAAGAATAGGTGGGACATTGCCACATATTATGAATGTTACAGAAGTTTGGGCAGGAAGGGTGAAGTATTCAAACACATTCTCTATTCTCTTTTGAACTCTCACCTGCAACTCGACCTGCTCCTTTTGCTCCTCTGCCTGGCTCAGGAGGAAGCCTTCAGCCAGGGCCACCACCTGGGAGCTGGTCTCTGCTCCACACTCCCGCACCCAGCCCTCCATCTCTGGGGGCAGAAGAGCCAGGAGATGCTGCAGAACCACCAGGTCCAGCATCTGGGCTTTGGTGTGCTTTTCTGGTCTCAGCCATTGCCTGCAAAGGCCATGGAGTCGGCTGCAAAGTCCTCGGGGACCCTCAGCCTCCCGGTATTGGATGGAGGTCCAGGGCGGAACTTCTGAAGGGAGGATGGTTTCCTCCTCCAGGATCTCCTGCCCGGTTCTTGTCCAGAGCTTCCCCCCCTTCCCAGGCTGAGCAGCTGAAGGGCCTTTTCCGGCTCCCTCCTTTGCAAAAGGTTGTGTCTCCATCCTTTCTCTGTCCTGCAGAGCAACTGCAAATGGCTCCAAGGACCCTGGTGGGTCTCCAGATGCCTTTTCCTTCACGGGACCATTTCTAGGGCTGCAGGACTGATCCCTGCAAGGGATTCCGCTCTTTTTCTTCTTCCCCCAAGAGGAAAGTTTGCCTTGCAAAGACCACAAATGGCTTCCAGTTTCTGCATCTGAGATGGGAAGAAAAAGAAACGCCAAGAATTAGAAAGTGGAATTCAGCCACTGAGCGACCTTCCCCCAACCTGCCCGGAGGCCCCTCCCCTTTTTGCCCGGAAGGGACTCCCACCTTCTTCCGCTTCCCCCTGCAGGGAGAGGGCGGCTGGGGAGCATGGGACCCGGGAAGAGCCCCCCACCCCTCACCCGAAGCACCTCTGTATGTCCCCCCGACAGACTCTCCCGCAGCTTCTCCGCCTCCTCTGGGCCGAGTGCAAAGGAGAGCGAGTGCAAAGTCCTAGAGAGGCAAGCTTTTGTGATGTCACTTCCTTCGCAGCCTCCTGTACAAAGGCAACCAGGACGTTCTCTTAGCAGAGGCCGCCCCCTGGTGGATATGGGGCAAAGTGCCGGGATCGTCGAAAGAGGAGTGCATGGGAGAGGGCGGGGATGATGGGCATGGGAATAGGAGGAAATGTCCCTCCCAATAGTTCCCTGTCAGACAAAGGCTTCCACGTCTGTGCTTCTTTTCCCCCTTTTATATCAACCCAAATGCATTGAAGGAAGTTTTTGCCTCTCTTCTGTTGCGTTTCTAGAGCGGTTTGGTTATTTCTTCTCAGTGGTGAAATCTAAAATTTCTTACTACTGGTTCTGCGGGTGTGGCTTGTGGGGGGGGTAATGTGGTAGGGTGGGCGTGGCCAATTTTTTTTTTTTACTTTTAAAATCATTTTTTTCTTTCTGGGAAGAGGTTGTAAAAACATGCTTTCAAAAGGCTCTGACGATCCCAGCTGAGTTGCCTGATCGTCAGAGGCGTTTATAAGAAAAAAAGTCTCCGCAGATCAGGCAACTAAGCTGGAATTGTCAGAGCCTTGTGAAAGCATTTTACGATCCCAGCTGAGCCGCGCGATCATCAGAGGCTTGTTTTTTTTACTTTTAAAAGCATTTTTTCAGCTGAAGAGGTTGTAGAAAAAAATGCTTTTAAAACTAAAAAAAAAAAGCCTCTGATGATTTGTGTGGCTCAGCTGGGCAAGGTGGGGTGGCCAGGGATTTTTGCTACTGGTTCTCTGAACCACCCGCCTCCATCGCTACCGGATCGGGCCATCCGGTCTAAACGGGGAGCATTTCACCCGTTTCTTCTATATAGTGCAACTCCACCTTCATCTCTTTAATTTGGTCTGCTGAGAAGGGAAGGGAAGGGAAGGGAAGAGAGGAATGGAATGGAATGGAATAGAATAGAGACGAATAGAAAAGAGAAGAATAGAGAAGAATAGAAAAGAGAAGAATGGAATAGAATAGAGAAGAGAAGAATGGAATGGAATGGAATAGAATAGAAAAGAGAAGAATGGAATGGAATGGAATAGAGAAGAATGGAATAGAATAGAATAGAGAAGAAAAGAAAAGAATGGAATGGAATGGAATAGAGAAGAATGGAATAGAATAGAGAAGAATAGAATAGAAAAGAGAAGAATGGAAGAGAGAAGAGAAGAATGGAATGGAATGGAATAGAATAGAAAAGAGAAGACTGGAATGGAATGGAATGGAATAGAGAAGAATGGAATAGAATAGAATAGAGAAGAATGGAATAGAATAGAGAAGAATGGAATGGAATGGAATAGAGAAGAATGGAATAGAATAGAGAAGAATAGAAAAGAGAAGAATGGAATGGAATAGAGAAGAATGGAATAGAATAGAATAGAATAGAGAAGAATGGAATAGAATAGAATAGAATAGAGAAGAATGGAATAGAAAAGAATGGAATGGAATGGAATAGAATAGAGAAGAAAAGAATGGAATGGAATAGAATAGAGAAGAAAAGAATGGAATGGAATAGAGAAGAATGGAATAGAAGAGAGAAGAAGAGAAAAGAAAAGAAAGAAGAATGGAATAGAAGAGAAAAGAGAAGAATGGAATAGAATGGAATGGAATAAGAATGGAATGGAATGGAATCAGTGGTGGGATTCAGCCAGTTCGCACCACTTCGGGAGAACCAGTTGTTAATTTTCAGAGCAGTTTGGCAAACTGGTTTTTGGAAGAAATCATTAGGGCAGAGAACCGGTTGTTAAATTACTTGAATCCCACCACTGAATGGAATACAATAGAAAAGAGAAGAATGGAATGGAATAGAATAGAATAGAATAGAATAGAGAAGAACGGAATAGAATAGAGAAGAACGGAATAGAATAGAAAAGAGAACAATGGAATAAAATAGAGAAGAATGGAATAGAAAAGAAAAGAATGGAATAGAGAAGAATAGAATAGAAAAGAGAAGAGAAGAATGGAATAGAATACAGAAGAGAAGAATGGAATGGAATAGAAAAGAAAAAAGCAATATTCTTTCTGGCAGCCCCTGAGATATAGGAAGATGCCATCATGTCTCCCCTTGTCCTTCTTTTCATCAGACTCGAAAATACCCAGTTCCAGCAATCATTTTTTATATGTTTTAGCCTTAAAATTGAAAAAGGAACAAGACAGGGATGTCCACTGTCCCCATTGTTGTTCATTTTAACACTAGAAGTCTTGTTAAATACAATAAGGGATTCTAACACTTTGAAAGGTATAATGATAAGGCAAGAGGATTACAGAATAAAGGCATTTGCAGACGATCTGGTTGTTACCCTAACACAGCCAATGGAATCGATAATCCAGATGAAGGACATTATACAAGACTTTGGTAAAGTTTCAGGTTTCAGATTGAATCAGAAAAAAACTAAGATGGTAGTTAAAAATATGACACAAGATCGTAAACTGGAGTTGGAAAGGAGGGCAGGTTTTGAGATTGTACCAAAGGTAAAATATCTAGGAGTTCAGGTTGCAGAATCAAATATGAAATTGTTTCAAAATAACTATGAGGTGTTGTGGCGAGAGGTGCAAAAAGATATGGAGATTTGGAAAAAACTGCAGCTGTCTTTACTTGGAAGAATAGCAGCAGTTAAGATGAACATTTTGCCAAGATTTCTTTTTTTGTTTCAAATGATCCCGGTGCTCAAAAATGATAAACAACTAAAAGTATGGCAAACGGGTGTCAACAAATTTGTCTGGAACGAGAAAAAACCAAGAGTAAAAATGAAAATTATGCAAGACATTCCAGAAAGGGGAGGTCTCAAACTTCCAAACCTACAATTATATTATGTTGCAACAGCTTTGACTTTAGCAAGTGATTGGTTTGGAGGAAAAAAGACTGGAATATTGAATGCAGAAAGTTTTGATCTGGAATTTGGATGGCACGCTTACTTATTTTATGACAGCAAAGTGGATAAAGTATTTAAAAGCCATATACTTAGAGATTCTTTGCTGAGAGTTTGGAAGAAGCACCGAAACAACTGGAATTATAAAATACCGCTATGGCTGGATCTTGGTCATACCTTGTGGAATACAAATATAATGTCACTCGGGGGGTTTTTATATAAAGAGGTTCTTTCTACAGATGCGGGCAGATGGCAGCTGAAGACATTACAGACATTGTTGGCTGAAGGGATTAATTTAACTTGGTTACAATATAATCAATTGCAATTGAGATGGAAAGAGGACCAAAAAACTGGTATTATGATGTATGAGGAAGAATTAGTTAGACATATAAAAGAGAAAGGCCCAATGCATATTAAAAGACTTTATAATGTCTTGTTAGAAAGGGATTCAGAAATTGAGCTAGTTAAAGACTGCATGGTTAAGTGGGCACAAAATTTTGAGGAACCAGTGGTGTTGGAAACATGGGAAAAAATTTGGGTTCAGAATGTTAAATTTACACAGTCGCAGAATCTGAGGGAAAATTTCTACAAAATGTTTTATAGATGGCATTTAGATCCTAAAAAATTGTCGTGTATGTACCCTAATGTCCAGCCTAAATGTTGGAGATGTGATTGCTTAGACGCTACATATTATCATGTTTGGTGGACCTGTAAGAAAGTTAAGGCTTTTTGGATAAAAATTTGGTGGGTCATGCAGAATGTTTTGAAGAAAAAAATTCAATTTTCTCCACAACTGTTTTTATTGGGTATAGTTAAGGGTTTTACACTGGGGGAAACAAAATTGATATTGTACATGATAACTGCAGCAAGATTGTTGATAGGTAAATACTGGAAAAATGAAGCGCTGCCTACGATTGAGGAATGGACTTTGAAGATGGCCAGTTTTGCAGAGATGGCGAAGATTTCAGCATATCTAAAAGATTGTTCTCAAGAGACCTATGAATGGGAATGGAAGAAGTGGATAAATTATGTTCAGCACAAATATCAAACTAGGAAGTATCAAATAGCCTTTATTTAAAAATGTTATATCAAGATAGAAACATTTTAGGGTTGAGGATAAAAATTTGCTAGAAAATGTCATATTAAGATAGAAATATTTTAAGGTTGAGGATGAAAATTTGTTAGAAAATGTTATATTATGATAGAAATATTTTTAAGGTAATCAGGATGAAAATTTATCTGAAAATGTTATACCAAGATAGAAATAGGTTAATGTAATGAAGATGAAAATTTGTAAGGGGGAGGGAGGGGTTCAAGTTTTATATACAAAGGAGGGTTTTTTCCTTTTATTTGACATGAGCATACTAGGAAGTCTGGGGGGGAGGGGAGGGTTAGGGTGGGCTGGGGAGGTTGGGAAGTCTGGGGGGGGTAGCGGGGGGGAAAAAAAAAGGGGGTGAAAATGTAATTGTAAAACTTTTGCAATAAAAAAAAAAATAGTTTCTACTCCTTCACTTCAGAGCGAGGCTAGGAGAGCTTTTCCTCCCACGGAGTTCCATACAGTGGATGGGGGGAGGGATTCCCCTTTATTCATCCCCAGCAGAGCCCCTCCAGGCAGGATCTGGGGGGGGGAGGTAAAAGGAAGTCCGTACTCCCCTCCAGGGCTCGCATGAACCCCCCCTTGAGCTGCGGCCCCCCAAGACTGAACGGCCCCCCTCCCACTTTCTCCGCTTCTCTCTCTGCAACGAACTCTCCTCCATCGGGTGAAGTCAAGGGAGTCTCTGCCCGGAGATCGATGACGCTGAAGAAGGGGAGGATTCCCATTGGTCCTTCTCTTCCTCTGCCCTCGCAGAGGATTCTCCGTGGAAGCTGCGGGAAGGATCCGGCTGGACTGCAGATTCTCTTCTTTAGCTGAAGATTTTCCGCGGCTTCCCTTCGGACTGTGTGTGTGGGGGTGTCTGTGACCCCCAAGTCTCTCCTGGCTCTGGGCTCCGCCTCCCCTTTTCCCTCCCTTCGGCAGAACCTTTCATCTGTGAACTGAAGGGGGGGAGGGGAGGGGGCCTCCCTGCCAAAAGCTTCCAGCCCCAGGGAGGAATCGGCGCTTCTGGATTGGAGCCTTTTCCTCGGACCAATGGGAATCCTCGCTGCTCCAACATCATCGGTCTCCGGGCAGAGTCCCCTGTGATGTCAACTGAAGGAGGGAGAGAAGCGGGAAAAGTGGGGAGGGGGGGATTCCCGCCTTTAGCCCCCACCAAAGGCTCCGCTTCCTCCTCTCGTCTCTGGAGGCGAATCTCCCCCTCGATCCCTCCGTGGAAATGTTTTTTTTCCCCTCCTCCTCCCAGTTGAGCTTCATCTCCCTTTTCCACCCTCTTCCTCCCTGAGTTTCTCTCCAGTCAGAGAGGAGGCGCCATTTCCCCCCCTTCGCTTCCCAATGAAGGAGCCTCGTTCTGAGGTAAAATTTCTGGCCACTCCAGAGATTTCCAGCTTTTCCTCCATTGCGGAGCCTTTTTCTCTCCCTCCTCGGTCCCTTTCCAATCCTTTTCCCTCACGGAGACCTCCCTGCCCGTCTCCCACCTTCCTCCCCTTCAGGCCGGAGTCCCCCAGAGAGCCCCCCGGTCCTCGTCTTCTGACCACCCGCCCGTTTCTGACAGGATTTTGACCCCTTTTGAGGCCTCCTCCGATCTCCGCCGAGCCTTCAGGGCGGCTGTTCTTCAGGGAGGCTCCGGAGAGGTTTTTCTCCCCCTCAGACGCTCTCCTCTTTCCCGCCCTTTCTACCATCCTGGCACTTCGCGCGAAGCCCACTAGGGGTCGCCCTCCGCCAAGGGAACTGAACTCCAGGACTTCCCCATTGGCCCACTGGAGCCTTGCCTCTCTAGGACTTTTCACTCGCTCTCCTTAACCCCTGCAGGCCCAGAGGAGGCGGAGAAGCTGCGGGAAAGTCTGGCGGGGGGACATACAGAGGTGCCTCGGGTGAGGGGGGGGCTCTTCCCGGGTCCCATGCACCCCAGCCGCCCTCTCCCTGCAGGGGGAAGCGGGGATGCCGGGAAGGCGGTGGGGATCCAGGGAAGAGCCCGAGTGGGGGGGAGAGAAGCGGGGCGGCCTCTCCAACTACCTCCTTTCCGGCCCTGCTCGGGGGGACCTGGGACCTGCGCTAGGATGAGCCGCTTGGGGCTCCGGGCAGCTGGGAGAAGGTCGCTCAGTGGCTGAATTCCACTTTCTAATTCTTGGCGTTTCTTTTTCTTCCCATCTCAGATACAGAAACTGGAAGCCATTTGTGGTCTTTGCAAGGCAAACTTTCCTCTTGGGGGAAGAAGAAAAAGAGCGGAATCCCTTGCAGGGATCAGTCCTGCAGCACCAGAAATGGTCCCGTGAAGGAAAAGGCATCTGGAGACCCACCAGAGTCCTTGGAGCCATTTGCAGTTGCTCTGCAGGACAGAGAAAGGATGGAGACACAACCTTTTGCAAAGGAGGGAAGCGGAAAAGGCCCTTCAGCTGTTCAGCCTGGGAAGGGGGTGAAGCTCTGGACAAGAACCGGGCAGAAGATCCTGGAGGAGGAAACCATCCTCCCTTCAGAAGTTCAGTCCTGGAACTTCATCCAATATCGGGAGGCTGAGGGTCCCCGAGGACTTTGCAGCCGACTCCATGGCTTTTGCAGGCGATGGCTGAGACCAGAAAAGCACACCAAAGTCCAGATGCTGGACCTGGTGGTTCTGCAGCATCTCCTGTTCCTTCTGCCCCCAGAGATGGAGAGCTGGGTTCGGGAGTGTGGAGCAGAGACCAGCTCCCAGGCGGTGGCCCTGGCAGAAGGCCTCCTCCTCAGCCAGGCGGAGGAGCAGAAGGAGCAGGTCCAGTTGCAGGTGAGAGACTTTAGGGAGCTCAGAAGGGAATAGAGAAAGTGTTCGAATACTTCACACCTCCTTCCCAAACTTCTCTGGCATTCATCATATGTGGCAATTGTTCCACTGTTTTCTCAATCAACCTCACAGAAGGATATTGGGGGCTTTGAGATTGTGTTCCAAATATAAGAATCCACTTTATGTCGTGTGATGTACATTAATTCTGCTTCTTTTTTCCTTCCTCCTATTTGAAGAGCTGCACTGTAGAGATCAGAGATTCTGAGGGAAAGAAGAACCCATCAAATCCCCCTCAGGAGCTATTTTTCAGGAGGATCCCTTGGGAAGATCCAAGTCAGGACACCTCAGGAGGTAATGGAAGACCTTCCGATTTCCCATCTGTCTTACATTTGCTCTCTCTTCTCTTCTATGGAATAGCTCCTCCTATTTTGTCAATTATGCATTTTGAAATTATTTATTCCTTACAGAGAAACAAAGAACGAAGATTTCTGGTTTTTATGACAGAGATCAAACAGCGGTTGAACCTCCAAATCAAGTAAGAAAGGGAAAAATTATTAGATTTCTATTCTCCCTTCAGGAAGTGAAGTGGGTGTACAGAGTGCTCTCTCCTTCTATTTCCACCCCTTGTTTGGCCTGGATTATTTTTGTGTTCTTCCACAACATGCAGAGCAGAATAGCAGGTTCAAATTGCTGTCAGCCAGCATAGTTTCCTCTGGTTATCTTGTTCTGTTAAGTACTGCTCCAACTTTGAGTTCACAAGAAGCAATTTTTTAAAAGTCCTTCAAGAAATAGGAATAAACGTATCACAGTGGCAGAAACTGCTAGAGTCCCATGTTATTTTTGTAATTCTTTGACTTGGAATTGTGCAAGGCTAATGAAAAATAAATAAATACTCACATTGCCACAATACCATTTTTAAAAAGCTATATTTATAACCTGTAGTTCAAAAATAAGCATATGGAGTAAGAGAAGAATATCGGAGGCAAGCCAAAAATAAAGACTAAAAGTTTTTACGGAGATAAGAGATGATGGACAAGGGGGGTGGGGAAGAGTAAAAGATCTTCCATGAATATATTTCAGTAATGTGTACGAATATTAGAATTATATAGGTTGGATAATTATTTTGTATGTAGTGCAACAGACATTAGGGTAATATCTTTTTTTTTTATTGAAAAAGTTTTCAAATACAAGTTTTTCCCCCCTTTCCCCCCCCCTCTTCCCTAACCCCCCCCCTCACCACCCATCCCCCCCGTGACTTCTTCACAACAATAAGCTAATTCATAACTAATTACATAATATTTTACCATTCCCTTACTCCCTCCTCAAAATACTGACCCTTAGCATAATATTCTTATAACTCCCATTTTCGCAATAATCTGCCCTTTTTCTCCTCCCCCAAACTTATAGTATATTATTACAACAATTTAACATTTAATCTTTTATATATATTAATATAACATTTCAAAGCAGCCTTCTCCCTACATCCAAATTTAACATTTATTCAGTTCTATCCAATTCCTCCACTCCCCTAAATATATGACTTAAAAATCCTTTTTCTTAAACTAATCAATCAGTAAACTAACCTATTTCAACCCAAATTCCTGCAAAATTACCATGCAATACAATTCTAAATATAATCCACTGCCCACTCTACTAAAATATACATATATCTATATATGCATTCCATTTTATAAAAAGAAAAAAGACAATAACTTTAAATTTATAATCCATATAATATCTTCTTTGATGTCTTTCCACTGGATTGTTAAATCCATCATCCATAATAGAGTAAGATAACATACTAGTGCAACAGTTTGTTCAAGATCTTCAATCATCTTCTGCCCCCATCAGTAATAGATATCCTCATATATATATGAAAGTAAAAACAACCACCCGAGTGACATTATAATTATATTCCATATAGTTGTAATTGTGGTTTTCATCAGGATTATTAATTCCCATCATCCTAGTGGGTAACATCCAGATCTTCTGCATGCCCCAGCGTGATTCTCTTGCCTTGTAACTCGAAATAGTTATAATATATTTACCAGTAAAAAAAATCCAAAGTAGATAATTCAAATCCAAGAATGCAAGGCTCTTTTCACACCCCAAAATCACGGCATTGCAGAGATCTGCCACTATCCTCAAGATAGTATTAAACAATTGTTCGCCTCCACTATCTTTTCACATATTCATTCATTTTTTAAAGTCCCTGGCTTCACTGTTGCTTGGTTTAGAAACTGCTATTTCTATGAGATCTATTTCTTTTCTTTTTCTTTTGCGGGTTGAATTTCCATCCTGGTTTCCTTCCTACAAATTGTGTATCAGCTGATCGATTTTCATTCTGCTTTATAAGTTGATCTTGTTGGTTTTGTTTTGTTATCTCGTCTTTCTTTTCCATCACTTGTATATCAACTGGTTGATTTACGCACTTGTCTGTAACTTGATGATTCATCACATTGGAGTCGGATGACACTGCTCTCATATTTATAGACAGTCCAGCTGGGGTATCCAGGGAGTCCAAAGACAATTTATCTACCACAGCCTCTGTAATTTGATATTTTCCTTTTGTTTCCAACTCCTTTTGCTTGTCCTGTATTGTGCCTAAAGATGTTAAATTCATTTTTAAAATTTTTTGATAAAATTCTTCCGCTTTTTCAACAGTGTTCAGTTGGTATTTTACTCCTTGGTGTCTCAATATTAAACCAACTGGGACATCCCACCTAAATAGGATATTTCTTTTTTTTAACTCAGTCACTAGAAAGCCAAATTTCTTCCTCTCCATTAACATCTTAGGCGGGAGCTCCTTAAAAATCCAAATCTTTCTTCCATGAAATTGCAAAGTAGAATTAAAAGAGTTCTGCACAATATTATTCCTAATTTCTTTATCTGTAAAATAAATCACCACATCTCTAGGCAATTGCCTTTGCTTTGCCAACCAGGAGTTTATTCTATAAATTCTGTCAATCCTGCAAAACACTTCATCAGGTTGAACCTTTAAAATCCCAGCCAGAATTTCAGAAGATATTTTCCTTAAATCATCTCTGTTATTTTCCTGCAGACCTCTCAGTCTAATTGCATATTCTGTAAAATTATATTGAATCATTAAAACTTCTCTTTCAATCCTCTGTTGCACATTTTCTTCATTACCAGTCTTTTGGTCAACCTCCATTTTAGGTTTGTCTTCTGAGCTATTATCCTGAGTGTTTGCCAAATCCTTTTTAATTTTTTGGATCTTGTCATCCAAATTCTCCTCAGTTTCTTTCATTTTAGACTCTAATAGTTTAGTCTTTGCATCCAACTGAATCAGAAAGTCTGATAAACCGTTAGCTGTTTTTAAAATCTTTCGATCCAAAAAGTCAAACTTTGATTTCACCAATTCACCAATTTCTTTAATTTCCTGCTTAAATTTTTCAAGTTGCTGGTTCACAATCTCATCCCTTCTTACAATCTCTTCAAGAAGAAATTCTATTATATTAAAGTCAGGTTTCTGAGACTGGAGAGTTAGAACTTGTTCATGTAATTTGTTAATGGGGGAATCCCCCCCCACTGCCTGTTTGTCTAACTGTATAAGTCCCAGTGCCATTTTCCACACAGACAAGATTTAGTGGAAAAGAGAAAAAAAAAAGCTTGTTTCCAACCAAGATCAATATCAGATCCCCAGGAAAAAAAAAAGAAAAAAAAACAAGAGTGAGAGTGAGGTTTTGCTTTCAATTACAGCCAGAAGTATTCATTCCGCTACTTTGTAATAGAAAACGGAAGGACTTTCCCTTTCAGCCTCTCTTCAAGCCTCAGCAATCGCCATTTTAAAAATCTTTTTTCCTTTCACTTCTTAAACAACTTCAGTAACTTTTCTAAAATAAAAAGAATACTTGCGCTTCAGGATCAGAGGTCCAGCTCACATCTTCTTTAATTAATTTAACAAATTTACAGGCTTGCTTTTGCCACCTAGCTCTGCGTGTAGCAGAGATCTCCCAGAGCCCGGAGCATCGGCTGGGGATACGGGGAGTCTTTTCCGCTCCGTCCCAAAAGTAAATAAAAAACTCTTGGGATTAGGCAGAGGACTCTACCCACCCCAGCCGGCTCTGTCTCCGTTTCCTAATGGAAACGGAGTTTTTTTGAGCCGCCATTCCGCTATAAAGGCGGCTCTTACAGGCAGTGGGTTCGACGATCCCGAAGGAGCGTCCGGCGGGGACAAACAGCAAACCGGAAGTCCGGTAATATCTTAATATAAATAGATATGAAGAGTAAAATAGAGAAATTATGAATACTTATAAGTAAGAATTAAGCATAAATTGGAAAATTACAGTTTGAATGATGGTATTATGAAATAGTGTATAAAATATGATTAGTGAAATACTAGAATTAAACCATGGGTGATCAGAAAATGAAAGAATATATTTTAATGTAAAGGTTTATCAATAGAATTACATAGATTGGAGGATTGGAAAGAACATGAATAGATGCACTGTACTTTAAATGTATAAGTGATTGTGATTGGTATTAGAAATGTACTTTGAGACATTGAATAATGAAAGAATGAAGGATGAAACTTTTAACATAAATAGATGTGAAGAGCTAAATAAGGGAAATAAAACAGGTGAAAGATGGGAAATAGAAAAGAAACGTCTGAATATTATAGTGATATGGGGAAAAACGTTAAAATAGAGATAGAAGTAAGAGGGGAATAATAGTACATATATATTTAGATATTATGATGTATGAAAAAAGAAGGAGGAGGTTTAAGAACTGAAGGGCAGTAGTAAAGGGAATGTGTAAATGATATGAAATAATGAAAATGAAAATACAGCAGACTATTAAAATCCAAAGGGAGTGGCCGTGTTGAGCATGTAATCACGGTACTTTGGGCTACAAAATAATTTCCAATCCTCTGATTTGCACCTGGATTAGTAGATCAAACATTCCCACTTTGCAAAGGCTGAGGAATGACTTTTCCAGGGAATTTTCTCTTTTTTCTTTTCTTTCTTTCAGACAATCCCTCAGACTACTAGATCAATCAATGATAGACAGAGCGATAGATCAGTTGATCCAGAAGTGGGATTACTTTACCGAAAGGCACTGAAGGTTTTGCAGAATTAATGAACTTCATAAAACTTCCCCAAATATTTCTTCAGTGAAAACAATTTTCAGATTTGCCCATTTTCTCACCTAATATTAGGACTTGTGTGAGGCACAGCCATTTAACTTAGTGCATATCTTTACTTTGGGAATTTGGGAACAATGGAACAGAATAACAGAGTTGGTAGGGATCTTGGAGGTCTTCTAGTCCAACCCCCTGCTCAGACTGGGAGCCCTATAACATTTCAGATAAATGGCTGTCCAGTTTCTTCAAATCACCCCCAGTGCTGGAGCACCCACAATTTCTGGAGACAAGTCATTCCACTGATTAATTGTTCTCACTGTCAGGAAATTTCTCTTTACTTGTAGGCTGGTCCTCTCCTTGAATCATTTCCATCCATTGCTTCTTGGAACACTTCTATCATGTAACCCCCTAGGCCTTCTTTTCATCAAACTAGACATACCCAATTCCAGCAACCGTTCTTTATTAGTTTTAGCCTCCAGTCCACTCTTCTCTGCACTCTTTCTAGAGTCCCAAGATCTTTTATACTGGCAACCAAAACTGGATGCAATATTCCAAGCGTGGTCTTACCAAGGCATTATAAAGTGTTACTAACACTTCATGTCATCTTGATTCTATGCCTCTTAATGCAGCCTATGATTCGGTTGTGGTTTTATTTTTGGCAACTGTAGCATACTGCTCCTCTTCATGGATTACAGCCTTGTCGTGTTGAAAGGGATTGTGTAGCTCAATGAAACTATGAGCTATGCCATGCAGGGCCACCCAAGACGGACAGGTCATAGCAGAGAGCTCTGACAAAACGTGATCCATTGGAGCTGGAAATGGCAACCCCTCCAGTATCTTTGCCATGAAAACCCCATGGACAGTACCAAAAGGCAAAAAGATATGACGCTGGAAGATGAGCCCCTCAGGTTGGAAGATGTCCAATATGCTACTGGGGAAGAGCAAGGGCTAGTACTAGTAGCGCCAGAAAGAGTGAAGTGACTGGACCAAAGCCGAAAGGACACTCAGCTGTGGATGTATCTGGTGGTGAAAGGAAAGTCTGATGCTGTAAAGATCTTTTCTCCGTAGGAACCTGAAATGTAAGATCCATGAATCAAGGCAAGCTGACGTGGTCAGACAAGAGATGACAAGACTGAACATCGACATCTTAAGAATCAGCGAACTTAAATGGACAGGAATGGGTGAATTTAATTCAGATGACCATCAGGTATACTACTGCGGGCAAAAATCCCTCAGAAGAAATGGAGTAGCCTTCATAGTCACTAAAAGAATAGGAAAAGCAATACTGGGATACAATCCCCAAAATGACAGAATTATCTCAGTTCGAATCCAAGGCAAACCATTCAACATCACAGTAGTCCAAGTCTATGCCCCAACCACTGGTGCTGAAGAGGATGAAGTTGACTGGTTCTATGAAGCCCTACAGCACCTTATAGAATTAACACCAAAAAATGACGTCCTTATCATGGGTGATTGGAATGCTAAAGTAGGAAGCCAAACAATAACTGGAATAACAGGCAAGTTTGGCCTTGGAGTACAAAATGAAACAGGGCACAGGCTGGTAGAATTTTGTCAAGCGAATACGATGGTCATAGCAAACACTCTTTTCCAACAACCCAAGAGCCAACTCTACACATGGACATCACCAGACGGTCAACCCAGAAATCAAATTCACTATGTGCTCTGCAGCCAAAGATGGAGAAGCTCTATACAGTCAGTAAAAACAAGACCAGAAGCTGACTGTGGCTCGGATCATGAGCTCTCATTGCAAAACGTAGGCTTAAATTGAAGAAAGTAAGGAAAAGCACTAGGCCACCCAGTTATGAACTAAATCATATCCTTGATGAATATACAGTAAGGTAAAGGTAAAGGTTTCCCTTGCACATATAGAATAGGAAGGACCAGAGATCTCTTCAAGAAAATTGGAGATATGAAGGGAATGTTTCATGCAAAGATGGGCATGATAAAGGACCAAAATGGCAGTGATCTAACAGAGGCAGAAGAGATTAAAAAGAGATGGCAAAATTATACAGAAGAACTATACAAGCTTAACATCTCTGATAACCACGATGGGGTGCTTGTTGACCTCAAGCCAGACATCCTGGAATGTGAACTCAAATGGGTCTTAGGAAATCTGAGCAACAACAAAGCTAGTGGAGGAGACTGTATTCCAGCTGAACTATTCAAAATATTAAAAGATGATGCAGTAAAAGATCTACACTCAATTTGCCAGCAAATTTGGAAAGCTCAACAGTGGCCACAAGATTGGAAAAGGTCAGTTTACATTCCAATTTCAAAGAAGGGCAATGCCAAAGAATGTTCAAACTACTGCACCATTCTACTCATGTCACATTCTAGTAAAGTTATGCTCAAAATCCTACAAGCTAGGCTCCAGCAGTAAGTGAATCGAGAACTACCAGAAGTACAGGCAGGATTTCGAAGAGGCAGAGGAATTAGAGATCAAATTGTCAACATATGCTGGATCATGAAGAAAGCTAGGGAGTTCCAGAAAAACATCTGCTTCATTGACTATGCTAAAGCCTTTGATTGTGTAGATCACAACAAATTGTGGCAAGTTCTTAAAGAGATGGGAGTACCAGACCATCTTATTTGTCTCTTGAGAAACCTATATGCGGGTCAAGAAGCAACAGTGAGAACTGGACTTGGGAATTGGGAAAGGATTTGGGCAAAGCTGTATACTGTCGCCCTGCCTATTTAACTTATATGCAGAGCACATCATGAGAAAGGCGGGGCTAGATGAATCACAAATTGGAATTAAGATTGCTGGGAGAAATAACAACCTCAGATATGCAAATGATACCACTCTAATGCCAGAAATAGCCTCTTGATGCAGATGAAGAAGGAGAGAGCAAAAGTTGGCTTGAAACTCAACATTAAGAAAACTAAGATCATGCCATCTGGTCCCTCTCAATTCCTGGCAAACTCCTTGAAGTCTGTGTTGGCAGGGGGGCAGAGATTGACCCCGAGGCCCCTCATGTGGGGTGCCACAAGGGTCGGTCCTCTCACCCCTTTTGTTCAACATTTATGTAAAGCCATTGGGCGAGATCATCTGTAGTTTTGGGGTGAAATACCACTGGTACGCTGACGACACTCAGCTGTACCTTTCCACCCCAGACCACCCCAATGATGCCCTTGAAGTGATGTCCCAGTGCCTGGAGGCCGTGTGGATCTGGATGGGGAGAAACAGGCTCAGTCTCAACACATCCAAGACCAAGTGGCTGTGGTTTCCGACGTCCCGATATAGTCAGTTGACGCCATCACTGACTATTGGGGGCGAGTCGTTGGCCCCCACAGAGAGGGCTCGCAACTTGGGCGTCCTCCTGGATTCACGGCTGTCTTTAGAAGAGCATTTGACGGCTGGGACCGGGAGGACTTTTTATCAGGTTCGCCTGATTCGCCAGTTGCGTCCCTTTCTGGATTGGGACTCCTTACACACAGTCACCCATGCCCTCGTCACTTCCCGCCTGGACTATTGTAATGCTCTCTACATGGGGCTCCCCTTGAGGAGCACCCGGAGGCTCCAATTGGCGCAGAGTGTGGCCGCGCGGGTGGTGACGGGAGCGACATGGCGCTCCCATGTAACACCTCTCCTGCGCGAGCTGCACTGGCTCCCGGTGGTCTTCCGGGTGTGCTTCAAGGTTTTGTTCACCACCTTTAGAGCGCTCCATGGCTCAGGACCTGGTTACTTATGGGACCACCTGCTACCACAAACAGCCTCCCACTGGCCGGTACGCTCTCATAGAGAGGGGCTCCTCCAGGTGCCGTCGGCCAAACAGTGTCGACTGGCGGCCCCTAGGGGGAGGGCCTTCTCTGTGGGGGCACCTACTATCTGGAACGAGCTTCCCCCGGAGATACGAAGGATCCCGGATCTGCGCACTTTCTGTCACGCTCTCAAGTCCTTTTTATTCCACCAAGCTGGCCTGGCCTAATTTTTCCCCTTTTTTCTTTGTTCATTTTACAATATACATTTTAATCTGTTTTTAAATTATTGGGGTGTTTTAAATTTGTCTTGGGCCAAATTGTTTAATTCGGTTTTATTCTGCTTTTAAATTTTGTATTTATGTGTTTTACTTGGTGGCTGTTCACAGCCCTGAGTCCTTTGGGAATAGGGCGGTATATAAATCTAATAAAACAAACAAACAAACAAACAAACAAATAGATGTGGCAGAAATGGAGGTAGTGACGTTATATTTTCAGGGCTCCAAGATCACCGCAGATGGGGACTACAGCCAAGAAATTAAAAGATGCTTGTTCCTAGGGAGGAAAGCTATGCCAAATCTAGACAGCATATTAAAAAGCAGAGAGATCACTTTGCCAACAAAAGTGCGTATAGTCAGAGCTATGGTTTTTCCAGTTGAAATGTATGGCTGTGAAAGTTGGACCATAAGAAAGGCTGAGTGCCAAAGAATTGAGGCCTTTGAACTATGGTCCCTTAGACTGCACCGTGATCAACCTGGTCAGTCCTAGAGGAGATCAAGCCTGACTGCTCTTTAGAAGGCCAGATCCTGAAGATGAAACTCAAATACTTTGGCCACCTAATGAGAAGGAAGGACTCGCTGGAGAAGAGCTTAATGCTGTGAAAGATTGAGGGCAAAAAAAGAAGGGGGCAGCAGAGAATGAGGTGGCTGGATGGAGTCACTGAAGCAGTCGACGTGAGCTTAAATGGACTTGGGATGTTAGAGGACAGGAAGGCCTGGAGGAACATTGTCCATGGGGTCACAATGGGTCGGACACGACTTTGCAACTAACAACAATGCATGCTGCTGACTCGTGTAAGTGGTTGTCCACTAGGACTCTAAAAATCCCTGTGCCAGCTTTGGAAGCCATATTAGGCCGGAAGCTTCCATGCTACCACCTTCTAATGTGTAGGAAAGTATGAGGGGGGATTTAATAGAGGGTTGTCTGTAGACATAATAGCGTTCTTCCTGTCGGTCAAGGTCACAATTCTGCATCTGGAGAAGGAGTGTTTGGAGTGATGTCTAGAGATGGGACGGCGGTTGATTGGAGCATGTGATCGACTGAAGGGATGGTTTTGGGGGTTTTGACTTACTGTGGGAAAACCCGGACCTCTCAGATTTGGGTTTACTATTCCAGTAAATAGAAGTTTGAAAACTGCTTGTTTCAATTTAAAAATAGAGGTTGGAGCAGAGGAAAGCATTGCTGGGAAGCAACTATTTGAGTTGCGAACCAGTTTCATAATAGATTTAGGAGGATTGAAGGCGATAACGTCGGTATGCAGTTAAAATTATACTGTGAACCAGCTTAAATAAGTAAGGTTAGGAGTGGAGGAAAGCATCGCTGGAAAGCAACTGATTAAGATGCGAACCAGCCAAAAAAAAAATTCAGGAGGAAGTGGAGGAGACAATACTGGAGAATAGTTAAGCCTAACTGTGAACCAGTTAAACAAATAGAGATAGAAGTGGCGGAAAACGCTGTTGGGAAATAGCTATTTAAATTATGAATCAGTTAAATATTAGACTTTAAAATAAAGTATTTTGGGAGTGACAAATTCTAGATGGAAATGTTGATTGATTTAGAAACAATTAAGAGAGGAGGAAAATACTCTTTGTCAAGATTATGGATATTAGTTGCCATTTAAAAGAGGTACAATATAGACTCGATGTAATGGGTCTTAGAAATGAGGAATATATATGAAATATTGATTGTTAAAATGACAAAGATTTGGAATGATGTCTATTTGGAAATAATTGTTTAGAATTTAGAGTGACATAGTAGAATGTTTAAAATCTAGATGTTTAGAATAAGATTTTTTTTCTTTTTTTAAAAACGAGGTAAATGGATAAAATTTGGAACAAAATTGGTTGAGGGAATGTGAGTAATTGTATTTACTTTATTCAGATACGGATCAAATCCTTGCTCTAAAAAGATGTATTTTATGTTTCATGTTTTAAAAAATAAAAAAAAACTTAAAAAAAGAAAAAAGAAAAATGCTTGTTTCAGAGTCTTTACTTGGAGTTGGGGGGTTTTCTGAAGCGCTGACATCCTGTTGCCCTTACTACTATCGAGCCAGGTATCACCTATTCTATGCCAGTGCATTTGTTTTGTTTCCTAAATGTAGAACCTTACATTTCTCACAGTTGATTTCATTTCATTAGATGGGGCCCAGTCTGTTTATCCTTCTATATCTTGAGCTTATCTTCTGGAGTGGGTGTCAGCAACCCGCAGTCCGGAGCCGCATGCGCCTCTTTAGGCCCTCTGCTGCCGCTCCCTGTCCCATCACTGGCTGGCCCTGCCCCACGCCCTCTCTCACCTGGCCTGAGAGGGTAAGGGCGATGGCAGAAGATGGAGAAGCGGCTGGGGCTTATTCTCCGGCGCCTCACTCTTGCTGCTTGTTGGTGCTGGGCGTGCCTCACAACCAACGCCGCCTCGCTAACACGAGGGCTGGCAGCGTGGGAATTGGATCCTGGAGGAGGGAATGAAGAAAAGGATGATGGGCTGGCTGAGGAATGATCGCCAGTTGTGGCAGAGGAAGCCTCTGGCTTCCCTTCGGGTGACCCTCCTCCTCCCCTCCTTCTCTCGTGACCCCCTGGCTGGCTATGGCGGGGCCGGGAGGGTGTGAAGACCAGTGGTGGGTTTCAAATTTTTTTACTACCGGTTCTGTGGGCATGGCTTGGTGGGCGTGGCAGGGGAAGGATACTGTAAAATCTCCATTCCAACCCCACTCCAGGGAAAGGTTACTGCAAAATCTCCATTTCCTCCCAATCAGCTGGGACTTGGGAGGCAGACAATAGATGGGGGTGGGGGCAGTCAGAATTTTTACTACCGGTTCTCCGAACTACTCAAAATTTCCGCTACTGGTTCTCCAGAACTGGTCAGAACCTGTTGAAACCCACCTCTGGTGCAGACGTGAGGAGACCTTAAATGAGCAGCCACCCACCCCCGCACATGCCTTTGCTGCACTTTAGCAGAGCCAAAGAGGGAAGCCTCTGTTGCAGCTGGCGATTGTTCCTCAGCCAGCCCGGATTTCAAAAAAGAAGAAATAAAAGGAATAGCCAAGAGTAGGGTCACCAGAGCCTGAGTGCAGGAACGAAGTGGTCCTGTATCTGCCTTCACACCATGTTTGCGCATAAGGCAGCCTTTGCTTCCTACCGCTTCGAGCTGGAGCTCGCTTCCTCCATGTTTGGCTGAAGAGCTGCAGGGGGGGGGGGTCATGGCAAGGTGATGACCAGATCCTTAGTGCAAGAGAGAAGCCGTGTCCTGTTAAGAACCTCAAATGAGCAGCCATACACGCCTTTGCTCTGAGGAGAATCTCCCCACGTGTGTGCACTCTCCCGACCCCGCCATAGCAAGAGGAGAAGGAGGAGGGTCACCCGAAGGGAAGCCTCTTCTGCAGCTGGCAATCATTCCTCAGCCATCCTGGATTTCCAGAAATAAATGGAGGAGAGAGAGAGAGACATATACACACAGAGATGGGGAGGGAGGGAGAGACACACACAATGATACACAGAGAGAGAGACATAGACACACACTGATACACAGAGGGGGAGAAAGGGAGAGGGGGAGAGAGATACAGAGAAAGATACAGAGGGGACACAGATACAGACAGAGGAAGAGGGGCAGAGAGATAGGTACGGAGGTACGGAGAGAGAGAGAGGGAGAGGAGGGTTTTGGGGCTGGGTAGGTTTGGTTAGGGGGTCATGTGACTGGGTGGGTGACATCGAGTTGACCAGGCCCACCCAGGTTTTGTGGCTCCCGATGTTTTTGTTTTTTTTTTCCTGTGGGAAATGGGCCCAAGTGGCTCTTTCAGTGTTTAAGGTTGCAAACCCCTGTTCTGGAGTGTTGGTGTTCCTGTTAATTTGGTCTTGTCTGCAAATTTGATGAGTTCCCTTTCTATCCTCTTGTCTAAATCAATATGAAGATGAACACTCACGGGGGGGGGACACACTCTAGACTTGATTTTCGTCTCTGGCCAGTGGTTGAGTGATCTTGTTATAGGGGATATAGACATGGAACCCTTGTCATGGTCAGATCACTCACTCCTTCGTCTGGACCTTCGTACCGCTACACCCCGCCGCAGGGAGGCGGACCCAATTAGATGGGTCTGCCCCAGGCGCCTGATGGATCCTGATAGGTTCCAGATGGAGCTTGGGCCAATTCCCGATGATCTGGCACACGACTCGGCCGAGGACCTAGTAGCTGCCTGGGATCGGGCGGCTGGTGGGGCCTTGGATCGAGTCGTGCCTTTGCGGCCTCTGACCCGGTGTCGATCCCTTACGGCTCCTTGGTTCACCGAGGAACTGAGGGAGATGAAACGCCGGAAAAGACGCCTAGAGAGCGGTTGGAGGGCCAGTCGCGCTGAATCTGACCGAACACTGGTAAGGTCGCATATTAAGACCTACCTAGTGGCGATAAAGATGGCAAAGTTTAATTACTTTTCCGCCTCTATTGCGTCATCAGGGAATCGTCCGGCAGCCCTGTTCAGGGTAACCCGCTCCCTGCTCCATCTGGGAGTGCGGGAGGATCCCTTGGAAGGCAGGGCGGAGGATTTCGGACAATACCTGTATGACAAAATCACTCAGATCCGGGGGGACTTGGACTCTGACTGGGTAGATCAGGGCAGGGTGACGAGGAATAGTCTTGAGAATGTTATCTGGGAGGAGTTTGACGCTGTGACTCCCGATGATGTGGACAGGATTTTGGGGAGACTTAGTGCGGCCACAAGTTTATTGGACCCGTGTCCCTCCTGGTTGGTACTGGCCTCCCGGGAGGTTACACGAGGCTGGCTCCAGGGTGTTATCAACACTTCGTTGAGTGAGGGTTACTTCCCCGCGGCCTTGAAAGAGGCGGTGGTGAGGCCTCTCCTCAAGAAGCCGTCCCTGGATCCGGCAATATTGGCTAACTATCGTCCTGTCTCCAACCTTCGCTTTCTGGCGAAGGTTGTTGAGAGTGTGGTCGCGCGACAGTTTCCGCAATTCCTGGAGGAAACATCCTATCTGGATCCGTTCCAGTCTGGTTTCAGGCCTGGGCACAGCACGGAAACGGCATTGGTCGCGTTGGTCGATGATCTCTGGAGGGCTCGGGACAGGGGTTATTCCTCTGTTCTGGTCCTGTTAGATCTCTCAGCGGCTTTTGATACCATCGACCATGGTATCATGCTGCACCGGTTGGAAGAGTTGGGATGGGGGGCACCATGTTACGGTGGTTCTCCTCCTTTCTCTCCGACCGGTCGCAGTTCGTGTTGGCAGGGGGGCAGAGGTCGACCTCGAGGCCTCTTATATGTGGAGTGCCTCAGGGGTCGGTCCTCTCGCCCCTCCTGTTCAACATTTATGTGAAGCCGCTGGGCGAGATCATCCGTGGCTTTGGGGTGAGATACCATCAGTACGCTGATGACACTCAGCTGTACATTTCCACCCCAGGCCACCCCAACGATGCCCTTGAAGTGATGTCCCAGTGCCTGGAGGCTGTACGGATCTGGTTGGGGAGGAACAGACTCAAGCTCAACCCTTCCAAGACTGAGTGGCTGTGGTTCCCGGCATCCCGATATAGTCAGTTGACCCCATCACTGACTATTGGGGGTGAGTCTTTGGCCCCCACAGAGAGGGCTCGCAATCTGGGCGTCCTCCTGGATACGCAGCTGTCTCTGGAGGAACATCTGACGGCTGTAACCAGGGGGACCTTTTATCAGGTTCGCCTGATCCGCCAGTTGCGGCCCTTTCTTGATCGGGATTCCTTGTGCACAGTCACTCATGCCCTCGTGACCTCTCGCCTTGACTACTGTAACGCTCTCTACATGGGGCTCCCCTTGAAGAGCACCCGGAGGCTCCAACTGGTCCAGAACGCAGCAGCACGGGTAGTGACGGGAGCAGCATGGCGCTCCCATGTAACACCGCTCCTGCGCGAGCTGCACTGGCTCCCGGTTGTCTTCCGGGTGCGCTTCAAGGTGTTGGTTCTCACCTTTAAAGCGCTCCATGGCATAGAGCCTAGTTATCTTCGAGACCGCCTGCTGCCACCGACGACCTCCCATCGACCTGTGCGCTCCCACAGAGAGGGCCTCCTCGGGGTGCCATCAGCCAAACAATGTAGGCTGGTGACCCCCAGGGGGAGGGCCTTCTCTGTGGGGGCACCTACCCTCTGGAATCAGCTGCCCCCAGAGATAAGGAGAATCCAGGACCTCAGTGCCTTCCGCCGTGCCCTTAAAACCTTCTTTTTCCAACAAGCCGGGCTGGCCTAACTCTTTTTAAATGTTTTTAATTGTTTTTGTTTTTGTTTATTGTTTTAATTAATGGGGCCAAATTTATACATATTTTTAACTGTATTTTAATATTTGTATTTGATGTTTTTATTTGCCTGTTCACCGCCCTGAGTCCTCAGGGAGAAGGGCGGTATACAAGTTCAAAAATAAAATAAAATAAAATAAATGAACAGATCTTGCGAATCCTCCTGTTCTGTTCTTTTTTCCGTGTTCAGGAGAGTCTTGTGTCCTTCGAGGAGGTGGCTGTGTCTTTCTCTGAAGAGGAATGGTCTCAGCTGGATCCTGACCAGAAAGCCCTGCATTCGAAAGTCATGGTTGAAAACCATAGGAACGTGGTCTCTCTGGGTAAGAGTTCTCTAGTCCCCAATCAGAGAGTTCAAGAAGACAGATTTTAATTAGGGTTTTTATTAAAAAACTACTAATCAGATATCGTCTCCTGGGAGGGAGAAGGAAAGGATCTGGCCTTCTTGTACTCCAAAGAAGGAAGGAGTCAATGTCTCTTTGCTTAGGTGCTTTCTGTGTCATTTCTTGCAAAAGTTTTACAATTACATTTTCACCCCTTTTTTCCCCCCTCATCCCACCCCAAACTTCCCAACCTCCCTAACCCACCCTAACCCTCCCCTCTCCCCCAGACTTCCACACAGTATACTCATATCAAGTAAAAGGAAAAACCCTCATTTGTATATAAAACTTGAGCCCCTCCCTCCCCCTAAAAATTTTTCATCTTCATTACATTAACCTATTTCTATCCTAATATAATTCTCTGGTTTTTTGGGACCTGCTTGTTCTTTTGGTATCAAAGAAATATAAGCTGTAGTCCATGATGGGGGTACTTTTCCCCCTTGTTGTATATTACAAAATAAGTCTCTAAGTTGTTCCACCATTTCTGCCTGCAAAGTTTTATAATACACTGCAGTCAGACCATCCGTTCCAGGAGCTTTAGCTGTTTTTAATTGTTTTATTGCTGCTATTATCTCCTCCTCTGTTATAGGATAATTCATTCTTTCCTTTTGTTGCTCAGTGATTTTTGTAACTCTTTTGTTGTCTAAGTATTTTTCTATAAGTCCATTCTGCACCTCCTCTCTGGCATATAGTTTAGTGTAATATTCAAGAAAGTCTTCTTTTATTAATTTCTGTTGAAATACTTCTTTCCCTCCGATATCAATACTATCAATAGTCCGTATGCTCTGTTTCTTCCTCAATGTGTAAGCCAACCACCTGCCCGGTTTATTGGCGTTGCAGAATGTATTATGCTTCGCGTATTGTAAATTTGTTGCAACTTGTTCCGCTATAAGCATTTGGAATTGATCTTTCAAAAGTTTTATGACACCACGTATTCTTTCATCTGTTGGGTTTTTAATAAGTAACTGTTCTTGTGTCATTTCTTATCTCTATTTTTCCATTTCTATTTGAATTTATCTGTGGGGGCTGAAAAAAACGAGGTGTGCTTTTATGTGTCCTCTGGAGGTCATGTGAGAGGAGCGTGTTGTCATTTGTCCTCTGAAACCTCCAAAATTGTGTGAGAACAGAACTTTCACACTCAGCCCATGGAAGAGCATTCTCCCAATCCAGTTCAAGAACAAAAGCCTCATACAATGTCACTCAGAGCATCCTAGGGTACAGTTAATCCCCAAGTTACGACAGTTCACTTAGCGACCGTTCCACGTTATGACCAGCCCTCCCCCAATTACTTGAGAACCAGTCTCGAAATTATGTGTTGCAGCACCACGGCCATCGTTCACACTTATGAATGACAGCAGAGACTGCAACATTTGCCCTACCTATTACCCCAACCTGCCGATACTTACCTTGGGACGATGTGGCGAGCTGTCGGTTCTTTTGCCTGCTCCTTTGCATTTGCAGAAAAAAGAGGCCTAAAGTAGTGAGAGATACATGAGATCAGTAGTGGGAAATCTAGCAGTATTGATCTCATGTGATCTCACGCTACAGTGCTTTAGGCCTCTGTTCTCTATTAACCAAGGCCTGCACAAGATCCAGGGCAAAATGCTTTGCAAAGAGAGGAAAGGCCTCTTGGTTTTCAAAGACTTTTGCCTTGGATCTCATGCAGTCCTCAGTTCTTAAATGAACGTAGGCCTAAAGTACTTTAGTGCGAGATCACGTGATATTAGGATCCTGAGATCTTGCACTACTAGTCATGTTCGATCTCCCACTAAAGTACGTTAGGCCTCCGTTCTCTGTGAAGTAAAGCCTGTACCAGATCCTGCCAAAGAGCCCTTGCAAGGCAAAAGAGACTTTGGGGCAGCAAAATAGCCATTCTTGAAGCCTCCCAGCCTTTCTAGTCTCAACACGAAGAGCGTTTACATGCCAATGGGAGGCTTCAGCAAGGGATTTTGCTACAAAGTCTCCTGCACACTAGACAGACACTGTGGAGCAACTGCTCCAAGGTATACCAGGGAAGAAAGAGGTTGTTTCAAAATTGTTTCATTTCTCACAGGTCTCTGCTGAAATTAACCCACCCCAATAATTCTTAAGTTTTCTCCTAATTCCTCCTTAGATGTTTCCTCCTTAGATGTTTCCCCTGATTATTCCTTAACTCAAGACCGACTTTGAGATTTTTATATATATATATATATATATATATATATATATATATATATATATATATGAACTCCAGAACTAAAATAATTAAAATTTATAGATAGATAGATAGATAGATAGATAGATAATTGTAAAGAAAGAGATGTGTTCTAGATATTTTCAAAGCTTTCATGAATCATGAATATAGAAATTATCATGTCTATATCACACCCCTGTAAGTATGCAAACATACAACCTAATGGAATTTCAGAGAAATTCAGAAGGAAATTCACTTGACTTTCTACACTTTAATCGTTTTCTCTAACTTTGTTATCATTTTCATTTCCCTTTTGCTTTGAAGGTAATAATGGGCAGGAGAATCAAGATTCCTGTGAACTGTTGCAAGTGATCAGTGCTAAAGATGGAACGGAGAAGTTTGGAATTCGAATAGAATTCGAAAGCCATGAGATGAACTACTCAAAGAATTGGAATCAGGAAAGCTCATCTTCCATTGATGCTCCGATGCAAGACTTTCTTGACCAAGAAGAGATAATAAGGGAAAAATATACTGCAAAAAGTGTGAATGTAATCAAAGGTAAAGTACAAGTAAATGAACACTATTTAACCCAAAACAAAGGAGAAGATGCTATAAGAATACACAATAGACAAAATTACAATGGGACATACATTTTTTCTCTTGGAAATAACTTCCTTACATCTCAAAAAGTGATTGATACAAAAGAGAAGCCTTATAAATGTTTGGAATGTGGAACATGTTTTAGAACAAGCAGGCATCTTACTTCTCATAAAAGGATTCACACTGGGCCAACGCTCTACCAATGCATGGAGTGTGGAAAGACCTTTGCTCAGAGCAATACACTTACAATTCATAAAAGGATCCACACAGGGGAGAAACCATATAAATGTATAGAGTGTGGAAAGACCTTTGCTCATAACAGTAATCTTATTTCCCATAGAAGGATCCACTCGGGAGCAAAACCATATAAATGCATGGAGTGTGGAAAGACCTTTGCTCATAGAAGTACACTTACTTCCCATGAAAGAATCCACACAGGGGAGAAACCATATAAATGCATAGATTGTGGAAAAACCTTTGCTCAAAGAGCTTATCTTATATCACATAAAATGATCCACACAGGGGAGAAGCCATATAAATGCATGGAGTGTGGAAAGAGCTTTGCTGAAAAACGTAATCTTATTTCCCATAAGATGATCCATACAGGGGAGAAGCCGTATAAATGCTTGGAGTGTGGAAAGATGTTTACTCAGAGCAGTGGACTTAGAAGCCACAAAAAGATCCACTCAGGAGAGAAACCATTTAAATGCATGGAATGTGGAAAGAACTTTGCTCATAACAATAATCTTATTTCCCATAGAAGGATCCACTCGGGAGTGAAACCATATAAATGCATGGAGTGTGGAAAGACCTTTGCTCATGGAAGTACACTTACTATCCATAAAAGGATCCACACAGGGGAGAAACCATATAAATGCATGGAGTGTGGAAAGACCTTTGCTCGATGCAGTTATCTTGCTTCCCATAAAAAGATCCACTTAGGAGAGAAACCATATAAATGCAAGGAGTGTGGAAAGACCTTTGCTCTGAGCACTAAACTTACAATCCACCAAAAGATCCACACAGGGGAAAAGCCATTTAAATGCATGGACTGTGGAAAGACCTTTGCTCAAAGTGGTAATCTTATTTCCCATAAGATGATCCACTCAGGAGAGAAACCATATAAATGCTTGGAGTGTGGAAAGACCTTTACTCTGAGCAGTACACTTACTATGCATAAAAGGATCCACACAGGAGAGAAACCATATAAATGCATGGAGTGTGGAAAGACCTTTGCTCATAGCAGTACACTTACTATGCATAAAAGGATCCACACAGGGGAGAAGCCGTATAAATGCACTGAGTGTGGAAAGACCTTTGCTCGAAGAGGTAATCTTATTTTCCATAAGATGATCCACACAGGGGAGAAGCCGTATAAATGCATAGAGTGTGGAAAGACCTTTGCTCGAAGAGGTAATCTTATTTTCCATAAAATGACCCACACAGGAGAGAAGCCGTATAAATGCATGGAGTGTGGAAAGACCTTTGCGCAAAGTGGTAATCTTATTTCCCATAAGATGATCCACACAGGGGAGAAGCCATATAAATGCATGGAGTGTGGAAAGACGTTTACTCATGGCAATGGACTTAGAAGACACAAAAAGATCCACTCAAGAGAGAAGCCATTTAAATGCACGGAATGTGGAAAGACCTTTGCTCAAAGTGGTAATCTTATTTCCCATAAGATGATCCACACAGGAGAAGCCATATAAATGCATGTAGTGTGGAAAGACCTTTGCTTATAGTGATGGACTTACTATCCACAAAAAGCTCCACACAGGAGAGAAAATCTTCTAAATGCATGGAATGTGGAAAGACCTTTGCTCAAAGAGGTAATATTATTTCCCATAAAAGGAGTCACAGAGAGGAGAAGCCATATAAATGCATGAAATGTGGAAAGACTTTTGTTGAAAAACGTAATTTTATTTCCCATAAAATGATCCACACGGGAGAAACCGTATAAATGCATGGAATGTGGATAGAGCTTTGCTCAGACTGGTCATCTTATCCTTCTGATAAAAGGATCCACACTCTGGAGAAAATATATAGCAATAGCAATTCCAATTGGGCTTATATACCAGTCCACAATACTTTACCACACTCTCTGAGCAGATTACAAGGTCGGCATATTGTCCCAAACAATCTGGGTCCTCATTTTAGGGACCTCAGAAAGATGAAAGACTGAATCAACCATAAGCCGGTCAGGATCAAACTCCTGGCTGTGGACAATTAGACTGTAGTACTGCATTTTAACCACTGATCCGCCATGTCTCTATAGATTTTTATGTGTATGCATATTGTGTCTTTCTGATCCAAATGAAACAAGGTTGAATCCAACAAAATGAAACTTAATGTGGAGAAAAATAAGATTTTACATGTTTGCAGGCAACTTGAAACCTGGCTCAAAAACAGTAATTGTGAGCGGGACCTTGGGTGTCCGAATGGATGATCACTTAAATAATGAGTCACATGTGTGCGGCAGCAGCAAAAAAAGCTAATATAATCCATGATTGTATAAACAGAGGCATAGAATCATGTACTGTTTTATAAAGCCTTAGTAACTCTACACTGGGAAAAGTGCATTCAGTTTTGGTCATCGTGTCAGTGTATAAGAGTTCATTAATTGGAATAGACATGGTAATAGGTCAGTCAATGGGGACTGTTTGGGGACCCAGACAACTTCGAGCCTGGGCGTGGCTTAGGTTGACTGATTTGTATATAAGAATTACTTTGTCCTTGCAATATTGCCTCTGTATGATATTGCTTCTATGATTATGACTTCTGGATTCTGAGTTCTGGTTCTGACTTCTGCTGCATGGAAATTGTATACATGCATCATACTGTATATTATTGTATATAAAGAAGTTTCTTGTATAAATAAATCCTGCTGAATTATTTACGTGTGCTGGTTGAATTGCTGCAAACTCTAACACATCAGATTACAAGAAAGATTTTTAGACTTTGGAAAAGTGCAAAGAAGAGCAGCTAAGGTGATTAAAGGCCTGAAGACTAAAACGTATAAAACGGTTGCAGGATTTGGGCATGGCTAGTCTACAGAAAAACAGGATTAGGAGTGTCAACCGGATCTCCAGCACAGGTTTTCCCAGGGGTGAAATCTACTTAACTTCCTCACCGGTTTGAATGTGTTCAAATACCTAAGATTGAGGTTACCTAGCAAGACATTAGGACCCAAGTTCATAGGTCCCTTCCCTATAGTGAAAGTGATTAACCCAGTGACTGTTCAACTTAGCCTCCTTCGCATATTAGGGAAAGTGAACCCAGTGGTGGGTTCCGCCTGGTTCCGCCAAGCCGGTAGCGATGACAATATGTCACCGAACCAGTTCTGCCTCCCCCCCTGCGCCCCCCAGCGTTATTCTTTTATTTGGCCCCACCCCAATCTATTGCTGCATCCTGAGTCCCAGCTGATCAGCTAGAAGGAAAAAAACTGTTTAAACTCTTGCTGCATAAGGGCCACCCTACAGCTGATCAGTGTTAAAAGGCAGTGTGGTGGTAGACCGGTGCCTGCAAAAATAAATGGCTAGATCAGTGCCTCCAAAAACAAATGAGTAGATGAGTACAGCTCTGCAAGCAGTTAAAAGCCTGGTAGACCAGTACCTCTGCTAAATCCTAAAGAATTGTCACATGACCATCAAGCAATGCCCACAAAATAAGCCACGCCCACAGAACTGATAGTAAAAATTTTTAGAACCCACCCCTGAGTGCACCCAGTGTTTCACAGTAGCTTATTGAAACCAGCAAATGGCAACAGGTGTCAGAGTAAAGAATAGAAGCAAGCATGTGAACATTAAATATTGTAATGTCAGAGAAGCCATCAAGTGTAAATTAATTAGCTTGCTTCACTGTTCTTCAGAGGACCTGCTGGCAGATATAATGACCAAGCCATTGGGTGGAGTGCACCATGGGAAGAATATTAAGTTATTCCAGTCATAAAGGGATGAGTGTCAGTATCTGATAAATTATGAGCTGGGATAGACATAACAAGGTCAGCCAATGGGAACTGTTTGGGTACTAAGAAACAGCATCTGTTGTGAGCTAGACGGTTTGGAGACTGGGAATGGCTTAGGGTTACTGGTCTGTATATAAGAGTTAGTTTGCCCTTGGATCTTTGCCTTCTGTGTTTGTATTGCTTCTGTATTTATGACTTCTGGATTCTGCATGGGTATTGTATACATGTGTCATTCTTTATATTATTGTATATAAACAAGTTTCTTCTATGAATGAATCCTGCTGAATTATTTACTTGTGTGCTAGTGGGTGTCAGCGTTCCAGAAAAAAACCCAACTCCAAGTAAAGATTCAGAAGCAAGCATTTTTCAAAGTTCTATTTACTAGAATAGGTAAACAGGCACATCTTGGGAAAACCTGAATCTGAGAGGTCCGGGTTTTCCCTCAGTAAATCAAAAACCCCAAAACCATCCCCTCGCTCCTCAGTTCCATCAGCATTCACATCCCAACTTTTCACCCAAGTGGCTTCAGACAACAGGTACCCTTTCCAGTGTACTAAATACTGTAACCGACCCCTGTACAGTCTAGACTTAAGGATCTTCACTTCATAATGAGCCTCCCCTTGTACTACCAAAGGAGGTGGGGAGCAGCTGGTAAGGGCCTTAAGTTAGATTCTTTTGCTGGTTTCAATAAGCTGCTGTGAAAAACTGGGTGCACTTTCCCTAATATGCGAGGGAGGCTAAGTTGGACAGTCACTGGGTTAATCACTTTCACTATACGGAAGGGACCTATGAATTTGGGTCCGAACATCTTGCTAGGTAACCTCAATCTTAGGTATTTGGTTGACAAATACACCTTATCTGTGGGGTGCCGCAGGGATCGGTCCTCTCACCCCTTCTGTTCAACATTTATGTGAAGCCGCTGGGCGAGATCATCCGTGGCTTTGGGGTGAGATACCACCAGTACGCTGATGACACCCAGCTGTACATCTCCACCCCAGGCCATCCCAACGATGCCCTTGAAGTGATGTCCCGGTGCTTGGAGGCCGTGCGGATCTGGATGGGGAGTAACAGGCTTCGACTCAACCCCTCCAAGACTGAGTGGCTGTGGCTTCCGGCGTCCCGATATAGCCAGCTGGCGCCATCACTGGCTATTGGGGGCGAGTTATTGGCCCCCACGGAGAGGGCTCGCAACTTAGGTGTCCTCCTGGATGCACGGCTGTCTTTAGAAGAGCATATGACAGCCGTGGCCAGGGGGGCTTTTCATCAGGTTCGCCTGATTCGCCAGTTGCATCCCTTTCTGGATCGGGATTCCTTATGCACAGTCACTCAGGCACTCGTCACTTCCCGCCTGGACTACTGCAATGCTCTATACATGGGGCTTCCCTTGAGGTGCACCCGGAGGCTCCAACTGGTGCAGAATGTGGCTGCACGGGGGATTGTGGGAGCAAGAGGGCGCTCCCATGTGACACCTCTCCTGCGTGAGCTGCATTGGCTCCCGGTGGACTTCCGGGTGTACTTCAAGGTACTGGTTACCACCTTTAAAGCGCTCCATGGCATCGGACCTGGGTATTTGCGGGACCGCCTTCTGCCGCCAATAGCCTCCCACCGGCCAGTACGCTCCCACAGAGAGGGACTCCTCAGGGTGCCGTCAGCTAGGCAGTGTCGGCTGGCGACCCCCAGGGGGAGGGCCTTCTCTGTGGCAGCACCTGCCCTCTGGAACGATTTGCCCCCGGAGATACGGAGGATATCAGATCTCCGGGCTTTTCGCCGCGCCCTAAAAACTTTTTTCTTCCATCAAGCAGGGCTGGCGTGAACCCCCACTTTTGACTGTGCCAAAAGCCTCCGAGGCTGAATTTCCCTTTCCAAATGTGAAAGACAAAGGGAAACCCCTAAGTGAATTGGGCAGGGCTTCCTGGCTGTGGGAATGGGAACAAGCCAGAAAACAAACTAAGCTCCAAGAAATTCTAAGGAAGCCACTCAAAAGCCCCATAGATGAGTTGAAAGAGAAATTTGACCGTGCCACCCTTTAGGGGGAGGGGCCATCCTGCAGACCCAAAGAGAAGAGAGACCCAGTCTGGGCTGTTGATCCAAGAGGCCGTAGGCCAAGGCGCAGCCCTTCCCCCCTCCACAGCAGGAAGGGGAAGAGCCCAACGACACATCCATGGGTCCCCCCCGTCCCAGCAAGCAGTAAAGCCTAGATGAGGCAGCACCAAACTCCCCAAATATGAGAGATGAGGCAGAGGACTATCAACACCAAGGCCGGCCCTACAGAGCTCAGCACAGAGAGGAGAGGGCAGAGAGGGAGGAGCCACCCCAGTTCAGAGGGAAGTTTGATGGTGACCCAGACAACCTCGCCCAATTCCTCGATTCAGCTGAGATATACATAGAGCGTTTTCGACACCTCTACCCTTTCCCCAGAGCCCTAGTGAATGCTATTTCGGAAGGGCTGGAGGGAGAAGCAAAGAGGTGGTCAGCATCCCTCTATAAAAACAGGGCCCCCCAGCTGCAAGATGCGGATGGGTTCTTGCAACTATTGAGAGCCCGTTATGAGGAGGAGGAGGTGGACCCCTATGTGGAAGACGAGCTCAGAAACCTAATGCAGAAGGGGAAGCCCATCAAAGAACATATCCGTGAATTCAGGAGAGTCATTGGGACACTGCCTCCCCTACCAGAGCGATTGCTGGTGTATTTTTTTAGAACAAGCCTAGATAAGAGAATTTCCCAAGTGACTGCTTATCATGACATCCCAAACCGACTCTCTGAATGGTTCCAGGTAGCGCTAAAAGTCGACAGAGGGTTGTGGGTGAGCGACACGTCAAAACCACCAGAGGGAAAGGAGAGAGGCCGAACAGACCAGGAACCACTCAACAGACGAGAAACCCCAACATTACAGCCCTCCCACAGACCAACTGCCCCACGGAGCCCACTGAAATGCTACAGATGTGGGGGGAGCGGCCACATAGCAGCAAGATGTGGAATGCCTAGGCCGGGACCAGCTCCACCGCCCAAAGCACGACCGGAACGAGGGCCCAAGCGCACCACCCACGTACCGCGGAAAGCTCCCCAAATCCCGGAGTTTTTCGCTCACCTGACCGAAACCAGAGGAATCCCAGATGAGGGAGATCACTCCCCTGAACCCTATGACACGGAGGAGGAAGGCGAGGATGACCCGATGGTGAGTGCACCGTCCATCCTTTTCTTTTCCCCATATGCCTAACAGCCCCCAAAACAGGGGCCCAAGGGACTTTCCAAGCCTTAATAGACTCTGGTAGCACAAGGTGCCTGATTAACCTATTCACAGTTCTAAAATTGGGAATCCGAGCTAAAAAGCTTAAACAACCAATTCGCTTTGAGCAAGTTGATGGATCCCTAGTGGGGGGAGCGTATGCCACACACTTGACTGAACCCTTGAGACTGGAACTGGCAGATCACTGGGAAACGATCCGTTTCATAATAGCCCCCAAGATGACAAACCCAGTCATATTGGGACTCTTGTGGCTGGACAAATGGGGCCCAATCACTTGGTGGCAAGAGGGGACCCGCAGACTGAGGATAGCAAAGGGCCCCCAACCCCTGCCGTCCCTACCAGAAGAATTCCCTACCACACTGAGACCCCAAAGCAGCCCGCCACTGCAGAAGAAAACACCACCAACACAAGGGTCCCTCCCAGAAGATACAGCAAAGCAATTGGCAGCTGCACCCACCAGCGCTGGTAATCCAGATCAGATCCCAGGGGAGTACCAAGACCTTGCAGAGGTATTCAGCGAGGCCGAGTGTGACATTCTGCCCCCTCACCGCGAGACCGATTGTGTCATCGAGATTATCCCGGGAGCGAAACTACCTAAACCTAAAATGTATGCCATGATGCCCCGTGAAATGCAGGAAATGAGGGACTAGACAAGAACTTACGAAGGGGATTTATTGAGCCAGTAAAACCAAGGGTAGCGGCGCCAGTCCTGTTTAAAGAGAAAAAGGACGGCTCTATGAAACTGGTAGTCGATTTTCGAAATATCAATGCCGTTTGTGTACAAAACTTATACCCCCTCCCCCTCATGAAGGACATGCTAGCCCACCTAGCTAAAGGAAAAGTTTTCACTAAACTAGACCTTCGAGAAGCTTATTACAGAGTACGCATCAAAGCAGGGGATGAATGGAAAACAGCATTCAACTGCCCCCTGGGTAGTTTCCAGTTCAAGGTAATGCCCTTTGGATTGCAAGGAGCCCCGGCAGTGTTCATGCAGTTGATAAATGAAGTCCTACATGAGCACCTATACAATGGGGTCCTCATCTACTTGGACGATATTCTCATCTACACGGAGACCATGGACGAACACATACCCCTCGTCCGCCAAGTACTGGAAAAACTGCTGAGGGCAAACCTGTATGTCAAACTGTCAAAATGCGATTTCCATCAATCACGGCTAGACTATCTAGGCTACCGAGTATCAAACGAGGGGATAGAAATGGATTGAGCCAAGGTCCAATCAGTTCTACAATGGCAACCCCCTCGCACCCGCAGACAACTGCAAAGCTTCCTGGGCTTCGCAAACTTTTACAGACAGTTCATCCCCTCATTTGCGAAAATTGCCAAACCTTTGACGGACCTCCTAAAGACAGGAAGCCCAGCAACGAAACCCCGCCCGGGACAACCCCTGCAATGGGACCTGACCTGCCAACAGGCATTCGAGACGTTAAAGGGAATGTTTGCGAAAGAACCTGTCTTAAAACACCCTGATCCGGAACAACCTTTTGTCATCCAAGCAGATGCAAGTTATTTATATATATACCGCCTTTCTCCCATAGGACTCAAGGCGGTGTACAGTCAAAAAAAATATAGACACACAAACATTATAAAATTGCTAATTAAAATTATTACTTAGTTTGGTCAATTAAATAAAACCCAGAATTAGATAACATTTAAAAAATCATTCACATGTTCGTATGTTTAGCCCCGCCTGTTGGAACATCAGGGTCTTGAGGGCACGGCGGAAAGCACGGAGATCAGGGATATTCCGTATCTCCGGGGGCAGTTCATTCCAAAGGGTTGGAGCCCCTACAGAGAAGGCCCTCCCCCTGGGAGTCGCCAGTCGACATAATTTGACTGACGGTACCCTGAGTAGTCCCTCCCTGTGAGAACGAACTGGTCGGTGGGAGGCTATTGGTGGCAAAAGACGGTCTCGTAGGTACCCAGGTCCTAAGCCATGGAGCGCTTTAAAGGTGATAACTAACACCTTGAATCGCACCCGGAAGACCACCGGGAGCCAGTGCAGCTCGCGTAGGAGAGGTGTTACATGGGCGTAACGAGCTGCGCCCATAATCACCCACGCGGCTACGTTCTGGACCAGTTGGAGCCTCCGGGTGCTTTTCAAGGGGAGCCCCATGTAGAGAGCATTACAGTAGTCCATACGGGAGGTAACTAGGGCATGAGTGACCGTGCGCAAGGCGTCCCGATCCAGAAAGGGACGCAACTGGCGGATCAGGCGAACCTGATAAAAGGCACCCCTGGCCACGGCCATCAAATGATCTTCTAAAGATAACCATGAATCCAGGACGACACCCAAGTTGTGGGCCCTCTCTGTGGGGAGCAAGATCTCATCCCCTATTGTCAGTGATGGTACTAGCTGATTATACCGGGACGCCGGAAGCCACAGCCACTCGGTCTTGGAGGGGTTGAGTCTGAGCTTGTTTCTCCCCATCCAAATCCGCATGGCCTCCAGGCAACGGGACATCACAGCAAGGGCATCATTGGGGTGGTCTGGGGTGGAGATGTATAGCTGTGTGTCATCAGCATACTGATGAACACTCACCCCAAAACCACGGATGATCTCGCCTAGCGGTTTTACATAAATGTTGAACAAAAGGGGTGAGAGGACTGACCCTTGCGGCACCCCACAAATAAGGTGCCTCGAGGTCGACCTCTGCCCCCCTGCCAACACAAACTGCGAACGGTCAGAGAGGAAGGAGGAGAACCACTGAAGCACGGTGCCCCCTATTCCTAACCCCTCCAGCCGGTGCAGTAAGATACCATGGTCGATGGTATCAAAAGCCGCTGAGAGATCTAATAGGACCAGGATAGAGGAGCAACCTCTGTCCCGAGCCCTCCAGATATCATCCACCAATGCGACCAATGCCGTTTCCGTGCTGTATCGTGACCTGAAGCTCGACTGGAATGGATCCAGATAGACAACTTCATCCAGGTATCGGGGTAGTTGTCACGCCACCACACTCTCAACAACCTTCGCAACAAAGCGAAGATTGGAGACTGGACGATAATTTGATAATATAGCCGGGTCCAGGGAAGGCTTCTTGAGGAGGGGCTTCACAACCGCCTCTTTCAAGGCGGCGGGAAAGACACCCTCACTCAGAGAAGCATTTATAATCCCCTGGA